>BQNB010037340.1:0-49508 GCA_026074375.1 Tanacetum coccineum | reverse complement strand
AATAAGCCGTGGCTTATTGTTGACCTTTTTGTGGTTCGACTTATTTTTGTGGCTTATTGTAAATACTAGAAGTACTTATCCGCGTATTTTATAACTCGTTTTGGGCTTTGTACATATTACGGAAGTGTTTGTTTGGGCTTATACATGTCACGGCCCAACTAATGGCCCAATAAGCTTCGGCTTATTCTTGGGGCTTTTCGTTCGGCTTATTTTGTACTTATTCATAATACTTATTTTGATTGATATTTTAGGCTTACTAATATTATCGGACTTTTCGTTAGTTGGATATTGGGCTACTTTGGATTAAAAACTAAAGATAAGGATTTTGGACTAATATTGGGCCTTAAGCGAAAAACTAGTCATCTTGAACGTTTAAAACGGATTTCGAAATGTTTTATACTTATATATCTATATTAGGATAGTTAAAATAGTCGTTTGGAAGGAATATTTTGATAAAACGTCACGTAAACGTAGATTTTGACATTTTGTCGAAAATTTGTGGATTTGAGAAAAATGTTTGAAAGTGAGGTTTAAAAACCTTGGAAAACTTTTATAAACAAACGGGCCATGCCAAAATTTTATAAAAATACTATACTTAGAAATATTTCATAAAAACTTACCTTCTCAAAATCCGACAAAAAGACGAAATAATAAAATATTATTATTTTAATAAATCGACTAAAAGACGAAAAATATATTTTATAATTCTATAAAATATAAAACTCTTACCAAACATCTTACGCATTTAAAACGTGTTAATACTCATTCTATAAACACTTAATCTAGATAACTTGGGGTTTACCGGGTAAATCGTCGAAACATATTCCAATGATGGTTTATCGTCTATTTATTTACTTCTAAATTCCTACTTCTTATTCATTTCACTTGCCTATTTCTTTAATCAATACGAGTACATAATATCTAATGTATGACTACATTAGTATATTCTTTTGAGTCCTACTTATCGACCATCACACAACCAATAATACTAAAAACAATTGTACAACACACATTTTAAGACTCTTATGCATCAACCCTAAACCTACATTTAAAAAATATTTCTGAATCGGACATTAATGGATTAGGTCGTGTCTGGACGCTGTTGCACTCTATTGTTTGATCATCTTTTGTCAGCTACTTATCATCTTTGTTTAAGGTGAGTTCTCGTGGCCCCACTTTTTATACTATTTTCCATTGGGGGAAAATGATACTCAAGTCTATTTCAAACTACTTTTACTTATGTGCAAAACTTCTTATTCTTTAGACAATGCTATGTGCCTATGATATGCGTATGTGAATGCCACTACATCTATTCATGCAAGTTCTATCTGAACATCTGCATAAGACTACTTAGCCGACCATGTAGCTCCAGCTGGTAGGCGATAGGTTTGGAAATTTATAAGCGCGTGGATCACTATTGATATGTTGATTGGGTTTGGACTACTATGGTGTGATGTGTTGTTATGTTGGAAATCTAATTACTACTACTTGCATTCTGCTTTTATATTTCACTATTGTCCACTCTTAAAATCTAGCACATCAACTAGGTTTACTCTTTAAACTTACGAGCTCGCCAACTTTATGTTGACCTTTTCGAGTATCATTTTCAGTTGAAGCGAATGCTTAGTGATTGTCAAGTTAGCAGGCCTATTAGCAGACCTAAGATCATCCCCTGAGGATTCTTTCTATGGAGACTGCATTCTTGGAGTTTATTTATGTTATGTTCTAGATCATTTAGACATGTATCACTCTGACTCTGAAGAGTTGATTTGTAATAATTTCAGACTATGTGATGTGACTCGACTTGTCTTGGCACAAGTTCCATACTTGTTGTCGGAGGACGTCGTAACACTTTGTTTCAATGCAATTACTATTCTCTATATTGACTCCTTGTGTTATGAAGATCAATTCCTCCATCATGCCTTGTGTTTCCGCCTTAGTCGGGGTGTGACACGAGTACCCAAGCCCACAACCCTCCAAATCTACTTTAAGTCAAAGATTAAACATTTACTTGCGATTCATAAAGTACATTTCAACTTTTCCTAATATGTGGTTCTTAAGGAGAAGATCTTAACTAGTCATTGGTTATATAAAAAAACATCACTATTCTCTTTTCTCATCTCTTGAACCACGGCAGAACATAGACAACAAAAGGGAGTTTACAAAGTTTACTTAGTGTTCTTACAAGAGGATTTAGCTTGGGTTAAAATTTGCTAGGGTTTGGTTCTTGTTCTTTTTTAGGGTTGTTTAAGGTTAAAAGGTTAAAATCTAAGGTGGTTTGAGGTATATACAAGGGTTTGTTCAAATATTTATCTAGGGTTCAAGTTAGGGTTTTATAAATCTTGGGTTTTTGCTAAGCTTTGGTGGTAAATCATTCATTTCATCTTCTTGTTGTAAGTAAAATATCATTCCCATTTCATTATTTTTTACACATCATTCATACATACATTCCTTGGTAAAAATTATGTCACTATACTTGTTTGTGTAAAATATGTTTTGAAAAGGAAAACTTGCAAAGATTTAATGCACATTCTTGTTTTTATCATATTATTTATGTTCTTGAATTATATTAGATTTATTTTTAATAAATTGATGGAGATGGGATTAGGTTAATTATGAGATGGTTTTGTTGGTTGAAGCACTATTGAAAGGATTTAGGTTAGATTTGTGGTTTTGGTGAAGTTATGGTGATTTTCGGGTAGTTTTTGGTTAAAACATGTTGTCCACAAAAGTTTCGTGGGTTTAGGGGGACTTAAAAAATGTTTCAGATTGGTCGAACCTTGAAAATATGTTAGTATATTGTCCCCCGGTAATTTCAGTATAAAGAACGCGAAAAATGGACTTATAACGAAGAAGTTATAGTCGTTTTAAGTTTGGTGAAATATAAACAATTTTGACAGCTTTTACAATGTTTTTGGACATTCTGTCCAGTTTTTAAATTGAGATTTTAACCCCTTTCGAGTTCGAATCAGCTAAAGTGTATAAAAGAAAACTTGTCCGGAATGATTTTTCCGTAAAATAAGAGACTTTTGTCTAGTCGTGAATGTTTATAACGAAGGAGATACACCCGATCAAAGTCGGACAACTTCTGAAAATTATTAAGTATAAATATAGCTGACTGAAACATTAAATTGGGTTTTCGAGCGTTTTCGGGTCCGTTTGAGTCATAAAAACCATAGAAATTATTGAAGTATTACTTATATAATATTTATACGCGTCGAAACTTTATAAATATTATTTTATAAACTAATTAGATTATAATTAATTTGACTATATGAAATTACTAAAAATAATGACATAGTGAGATGGACTACAATTATTTTTTGACTAATAGAAAATATTACAAAATGTGTATACTTATATATTAAGTGGCGAAGTTGACGTAATCATTATTTTGACTTATAAAACTAAAACGCAAACTATTAGGTGGTGATATAACATTATAAAATATGGTGCATCATTTTATTTCGCTTGCATTATTCTAAATCGACCAATAATTAAATAGGTTGCGTGCCGGACTTGTTGTGACGATTTCATTTGTTGATTTTTCGAAAATCAATACTTTTACTTGAGGTGAGTTTATAGCCCCGCTTTAACTTGTTATTCATTAATTTACAAATCTCGGGGTGAGATACATTACTTGTTTTACAATATGACGCAAGTACAATACTTTTCAATTTTTACAATGATTACAGATTGACCTAAGTAGCGATAACCCAGAATGCCCACTATCATGAACCGTTAATTACTTTGTGTAAGCGCGAGTGTTATAAATAGATCTATTTGGGATTGACATTCCCGTTCGGGTAAGTAGCGCTTACTAGTTTCGAAGGACCGAACTAACGGACGTATACCATGTCGGACTTTAGATGTTGCGGGTTGAACATCTACACGGGCACATTCTTTGCATTAATTTGCACACATACATTGTTGTAGCCTCGGTGTCATGAGCTTAGTGCAATCGTAATTACTTTTCGTGATATTGTATGTGTTACATTATTACACACTTTGAAATCTTGCGGTCCAACCTTTATACTTATTTAAATATATGAACTCACCAACTTTATATTGACATTTTAAGCATGTATTTCTCTGGTGCTTAACCCTCTATGGCGTATTTTCAAGTGCATGAAGTGTACATTCATTCAAGATACTATTCTCATGAATTTCATTACACTACTTTTTCCTCGTTGTATTAAAACATGTATTTCATTTTGATGCAAACTTATGGGGCGAAGTGTTAAAAACTTATTTACCTTTATCAAATCAACGAGGTATCTTTTTAACGACTCATTTAGAGGTCGTTCTCTTTTATTCTTGTGCTTATGTATTATGAAGTAACGCCCTCGGTTACCATTCCACTGCTACCTATTTTGGGGGTGTTACACCAACACTTCTCATTTTTTATATACATTTTCTTTTCTTCAACTATTTATATACTCTACTCTTCTTCAACTAAAAAAATGTCTCACAAAACACCAAAAACCCGACATCAACAAAACATTCCAACACCGGACCCTAATTTTCTTTTAACTGGGCACTCACCACCTATTAATTTTCAACCCGCTAGGTAGTATTGTGTAAAGCTTGGATAAACACTTCGAAAAATAGCGTTAAAGGGAACGCTCAAAAGACTAGGCGGTTTTGGACGAATGTAGTAGCTTATTTTGAGGATGAAATTAAGGAATCGACAAGCGGATATGATGCCCTCAACAACAAATGAAAAAATATGCTTCGCCCTAATGTTGGTCAATTTTGTGCGATTCACGATAATGTTAAACGGAGGAACCAGAGTGGCGCAAATGACCAATAGGTGTTCGATCAAGCGTGTACTGAATGTCATCCAGCGTACGATGAGCGCTTCACATTGATTGAGCAGTGGAAACTTTTGAGAGGGCATAAAATTGGCAAGAGATAGAAATGCCAAAATTTTACAAAACCATAGAGTATGCTCTCAAAAATCCAATTATATCAGAAACCACTACTAAAAGTTACATCGAACTCAAAAAATGGTGGTTTTAATCTCAACGACGAAGCGAATGATCTCAACGCCGAGGAGGAAGAAGTTCGGGAAGATCGACCAACGGGCCCAAGACCAAGCAAAGAAGAAACGTCATCTTCCTTCATTCCTTCGGTATCTTCAACTCCTGCACCTGTTCTTGTTGATCGCTTAGTCATAAACGGAAAACATCAAAACATAATTGATTTCCAAAATAAAGAAGCCCATGAATCTATTTTAAGCTGAAGAATCTGCAACTAGCAATAAAACAAGAGGCGGGTCGGGAGCAAGTGAAATTGGAAAAACAGATGACTACACATTAGAGAGAAGAACTTGAGTTGCAACATGAAATGTTTGAAATTCAACGAGAAAAGAAAATCGGTAAAGACCTCGTATTCTATCATTCACGCATCGATGACACTTTGTCCAAAATACAACGACGGGAGTTGTGAGAGATGAAGCAAAGAATAAAGAAGAAATATAATTTAGACTATTAGTTTAAGTTTTTAGTTTTTGTTGTAATATTTTATATATATATTTAAATTATTATTATGATATTTTTTATATATTAATAAAATTTTAATTTTAATGTTTAAAAAAATAAAAATGAAAAAAATGATGTTTTCATGTGGTTAGTCATTATTACATCGCCTTATTACACAAATCTCTATTATTTAATCACCAAATCCATTACATATCAATCATTGTTTATAATGTTTCAAATTCAAACTAACAACTAAAACTTTGTATTATCTTTCAATCTTATGCTCCTAGCATGTTCATCGTGTCTGAACTTAGCCAGTGCCTTTGTGAATGGATCAGCTGGATTATCCTTTGATCGCATGTGCTTCACAATCATGTGTCCTTCTTCTACTTTGCTTTCAAACAAAATTGGTATTTTCTTTTAATATTGCCTTTGATTTCGTGATCTTGGTTTTCTTTAAGTCAAGGCGCTACACTCTCATTATCAAAGAAAATTGCTATGTTGGGTCCTTGTACTGTTGGAACAACTCCAAGATCTTCAATGAAATTCTTCATCCAGATAGCTTCCTTTGAAGCCTCATAAGCTGCAATATACTCGGACTCGCATGTGAAGTCTGCCACCGTATCTTGCTTTAAACTTTTCCATGTCATCGCTCCCCCATTCAACAATTATATCTAACCAAACTGTAAATGCGATCAATCTTTAATCTGTTGCCACTTGCATCCAAAAAACCATCCACTCTGATACTTCTTCTTTCTCCACCATAAACTAAGAACATGTCTTTAGTATTTTTTAAATACTTAAGAATATTCTTGTACATGCATCTAATGACCTTCACCAGGATTCTCCTGATTTTTGACAATCTCGCAATGGATCAAAGCAAAGGAACACCTAGGCCTTTAAACATCAAGCATACATGATCGATCCTACAACTAAAGCATATGGGAATCAACTCATTCTGTCCAGTTCTTCATTAGTTTTCAGACATATATCCTTACTAATCTTTATGCTATGATGTAAAGGCAGATTCCCCTTTCCTTAAAATTCTCTATTTGGAATCTTTTTCAAAATATAATCAAAGTAATGCTTCTTACTAAGTCCCATAATACGTTTTTGACCTACACCGTGTAAAAACTTATACCAATGAATAAACGGTTCATCTCCCAAAATCTATCCAAGCGAAACATTTCCCTAACCAGTCTTTTACACCTTTGTAAATGTAGGGATATCGTTTCCATGAGAAGTCATAACATCCACATAATAAAACCGAGGATACTACAACACACCCACTGACTTGACATATATAAGTCTCATATTTGCTTCTAAAAAATCCAAACTGTGTGACTTTCTCATGGATGTAGAGATTCCAGCTACGAGAAGCATGTTTAGTCTATAAATAGCCTTTTGAAGCTTGCACACTCTTTTAGGATACTTTGCATTTTTAAAACCTTCTGGTTGTGCCATAAACACATCCTTTGTCAGTTTTTTGTTACAAAAAGCGGTCTTGACATCCATCTGTCATATTTCATAATCATGAAATGCAGCTATGGCAAGCATTATCCTAATTGACTTTATTTTAGCTATTGGTGAGAAGGTTTCCTCACAATCAATCCCGTGGGTTGAGTATAACCCTTTGCTACCAACCTAGCTTTATACGTGTATACTTTCCCATCCATGTTTGTCTTCTTCTTGAAGATCCACTTACACCCCACCGTATTAAGACCGAGTGTAGTGTCAACCAAATTCTAAATTTGGTTGTCATACATAGACTGAATATCGCTTTTCATAGCTTCCTTCCACTTAGCAGCCTCAGGGCTTGCCATTACTTCCATGTAGTTAGCAGGATCATCCAATTCACTTAGTGTACTATCACTAATCTTGTCCTCTTCAATAATGGAAACCAAATTAGAACCAGGAGTAGGCATTGCTGACTCTAACCACTTGTATTTCTATGAATGGGTAGGATATATCATCAGGCTTAACAGGTGTCACCACCTCTTGTTAAGTGTCAGTGTTCACTATAGGTTCTTCATCGGCAGACTCTTGAATTTCTTCAAGGTCTATCTTACTCCCACTGTCCTATTTAGATATCATTTCTCTATCAAGGAACATTACTCTTCGAGCTACAAATACCACATTATCCTTGGGTTGGTAAAATAAATATCTAAATGACTCTTCTGGATAACTGACGAAAAGATACTTTTCAGATATGGCTTCTAGTTTGTCCTGAGCTTCTCGTCTAACGAAAACCTCACAACCCCAGATTTTGATGTGCCCAAGAGAAGGACATTTTCCCTTCCACATCTCAAAAGGTGTCTTCGAAACCTTCTTAGTGGGTACAAGATTTAAGATAGGGTGGTTGTCCTCTAATGGTAAGTCCCAGAAGCTTAATTGGAAGTGTTGCTCGCTCATCAAGAAGATCGAACCATGTCTAAATAGGATCTATTTTTCTCCTCTCAGCAACTCTATTTATTTGTGGTGTTTAAGGAGGAGTTAACTGTGAAACTATACCACAGTTTTTAAGATGTTCGAAAAGTTCGATACTAAGGTATTCTTCTCCCCTATCGAATTGGAGTACCTTTATCTTTCTGCCCAGTTGGTTCTTTACCTCATTTTGATACCTTTTGAATACTTCAAAAGTATCCGACTTATGTTTAATTAGATAAAGATATCCATATCTATTGAAATCATCAGTAAACGTAACGTAGTAGCGTTTTCCATCTTTTGTGGCAGATCGGAATGGTCCACACACATCTGTGTGTACTAAGTATAATAATCCTTCACCTCTTTCACACGATCCTGTGAATGGTGATTTAGTCATCTTGCCCAATAAGCAAGACTCGCATACATCATCCGATTTGAAGTTGAATGATTCTAACACTCTATCCTTTTAGAGTTGGGCGATGCGTTTCTTGTTTACGTACCCAAGACGAGAATGCCACAATTTTGATTTATCAAGCTCATTAGAAACAACCAACATTTAAAATCACATTGCCATTATGACTAATACATTAAACAGTTTCATATATTCCTTTTCAAGGAGAAGCTTTAAATATAAAACAACCATTTGAATAAACTAAAATATCGCCATTCTCATTATCAAATGAAAATTTATAACCATCCTTAAACAAAAGCATGAAATGAAATAATGTTTTCTTGTCATTCTGACGAATGAACAGCAATAATTAAATCTATCCTCACTCAATGACTTAACATGAGCTCGTACTTTCCAATCCTTGTCACATGCATGATTTTCCTGTTTCCATGACTAAGTTGAGCTCTCCATGCTTCAACCTCTTACTTTCCTTTAGACCCTGCAAAATAGTGTAAATGTGAGTACCACACCTTGTATCTAGGACCTACGAATCTGAATTTGTAGTATTGTGGAGTTCGATCATAAACATACCTAAGTGACTACCCTTTTTGACATTTTCATCTTTGAGGTCTTCAGAATATTATTTGTGCACTACGCTATCCAATGGCCCACGAAGGTTTGTAGTAGAAAGCCACACTGCGAGTCCTTTTGATCGCTTGTAGGTGCAATCTTAGATTCAACCCTTCTCTTAGACCTATGATCGTACTTTCCTTTTATGGCCTTTCCTTTCCAGTTGGAATGAGAAGCTTGTCTTTTTCTTTGCATTGTGACCAACAGTCAACACAAGAGCTGCTGAAGTCATGAGCACATTAATTTTCTTGATCCCTTGCTCAACGGTTCGCAACAAGCTATGGAGTTCCATTATTGAGGTCTCTTTCCAGTTCATTTGATACGAGAGCATAAACTATTGTAATCAGCTGGCACCCGGATAGGATTTTGTTGATAGAAAAGCTCGAGCATCGAACACCATGTTTCAAGATTCAATCTGTCAAAGTATACTTCATCCTCTAAGACAAAAGCACAAATAGAGGCTCCATGTTTCGGTTTGCAAGCCATGAGAGATTTAACAACATCAAGGAGTTCCTTGCTTGCCTTTGCCTAAAAATATTCTTTGAGCTGTTGGTTAATTTCATAAGCCCTAGTGTTCTCAAAAGTCTTTTGTATTCAGGCTCCATGAAGATTCCATATGCATGACACTTTGTCTTGCATCATCAATAGGGTACTTTTGGTGAGCTTCAATCTCTTCTTGGGTTAAATCATTATCGATTGTGGGAATTTGCTCATCAAAAACATACTCTTTGTTCTCGTACCTAATGGTGAACCTAAGGTTTCCTCATCCCAGTCCCATATACTTAGGACCAGTAAAGTCCTTTCCCATCCGCCAAGAACTGAGAGTACATAAGAAGTTTGAGTTATGTGCGGGATTGGGAGCGGGAGGATTGACACCATTTTCAGTAGACATCTATAAGATAAAACAGTTTTAGTTATAATATACCTTAATTAATTACCCAATTATAAATTAAGGCTAGGATCCATATTTTAGATTCGTTTATGAAGAGGGTTGCCATAATCACATCACGAATTTATTTTAGGTAGACAATGTCTTTGTCAATTTCATTCTCTATGAAATTTCTAGTTCTTTTGAGATTCATTGATTTTGTTAAATGGCATGTTAATCTCGGATATGCTCATCTACTATTTATGACTAGGATGCTGAGGATTATGAATAAGATGGTGAATTTAACCATGCAAAAACCCGTGTCGTTCCCGGCTTGAGTCTGCTCGAGAATCGCGAGTCCCACATCACCTCTCACTTATGTTCTCTTAGTAATGTGTCGGTAAACCACACGCGCTCCATTAACAGCCCATATAAGAGATATGCGGTTTTCATAGGTTAGCATACTATTCACATTTGGTGTATCTAAAATAGGAATTTTGTTTTAGTGCTTTTAAATTAATACTTTTAATCTTGACATCATCCTATCAAAGGTTCTTGGTAGCTTAACTGAACACATAAAGAAACGGATAAGTGGGTCAGCGCGAAGCATATTAAAAACCCAACTTCTTTAGGGAAGCAAAACAACCCACCTTATATCTCTCTTATAGTTTGTTCACTATGGATGAGCCGATTTATTAATTGACTCAGATGTATTTAGATTTAATGACACATATACAATATAGCAATTATAATAAGGGGGGGTGGTGTAATAAAGGTTTCAATTTAACATTTTTAAAGTTTGGGTTCTATTTTTAAAACATTTTAAAATTTTAGGGGTATATTTTAAACAATTCAAAATATAAGGTTCTAAAATGTAAATTCATATTAACATTCAATGATCACAAGACAATAACTTAATATTCAATTATTTATACTTATCACATGTTAACAATCTACTGATAGATAATTAAGTGCTAATAGAATTGATGACATCAAATAACGTCTATTTTATAGCATTATTTATCCCATGTTATTTTTTGTATAGTTATTGCAAAGAATTGTTACTTAATCGTTTATATTTGAGAATTGCAGTAATTATGGAGTAATTGATGAAACTTAGCAAAAGGCCGCATATCTGGGAGCTTAAATGAAGATATTTTGAAGATTACTATTCTAAAGACCAATACGCCGTATCCATCAAGGAAGATACGGCGTATCCGTGCCTGCACTCACCAAAGACCACAGAAGATTAAATATTAATACGCCGTATCCAGAGGACTCAATACGCCGTATTCAAGATATGGAATCAATATAATATTCTCGAAGATATCAAATGTGGTCCCTAATCTAAGAAATCCCCAATACGTTGTATCCAACCCATTGGATACATCCGTATTGAACCAACTTCCAGACATTATAATTAGAAAACTCAAAAACGAGTTTTAGTGTGCTGAAAAAATCATATATCTCAAAACCTAAACTACAAAAGTCAATTTTCAAGGAAAAAAGAAGCAGAAAAGGTCGAGCCAACGTATTCAATTCCAATGAGACATAGTGTAATATACCATATACTTTAGTAATCGTTACAGTTTTTGGTATCATTCGTGTAACTCTCGGTTTAGTTTACCTTAGGCTAAATTTATTACTCTTGTAATTTATTAATGACGACTTGAAGGCTAATACCTTCGGGTAATAGCCATTATTATGACGATTTGAATGTTTGGTATTTTGTTATATCGATTTCTTGATTTAATTATCGTTTGTATGCTTGTTAATGTTTTATCAATTTTATAACTTGTTTTACTGCGCTTTTGTATGCGACCTATCATTCAACTAGATTTAGCTAAATGGACCAAGCGATCAGAGGCCAGAATAGCTCTCCCATATAGTAATTTATACACCTAGAACTAATAGGTTACCCAAAAGTTGTCCTTCTAATGTCCTGTGTCTATGATACGCTCGGGCTTAACTATTAATTGGATAATTGCTAATGGTTTATTGATCCGTAGTTGACTAACAATGACCTAGATAATTCAACAAGATAAACGTTCTAATTCCATTGGATAGTTGGACAAGTGACTACTAGTGTATAGATTGCCATTAAGCTGTAGAGAGGGTAAAGTCTCTATGAGCTAGGGTTTAACAAGATCACCATTGCTTTAATCCCCAAAATAGATTATAATCAACAAATAAGGATGCTTTATGTGGATGCTTTAATTGTGACAGACTTAACGTGTCTAGGTCTTAAGAGGATGTAACGCCTAAGTCTTAAGAATGATATGCCCACCTCGAAGAGAAGTACATCATGCACTAAATAAAACAAGCCATCGTATCTAATATGGATAATAATGGTAGTACAGTTTTTCTATGTGATTTCGAACCCGCTCTTTTTAATTTTTTTGTTAATTAGCTTGCGTGGGTAACAGTTTCTTGAATTGATTGTAGTCACTAGGGGTGTGCACGATTCGGTTTGGGTCGGTTTTTGGCTAAAACCGAAACCCAACCGAAATATTCGGTTTTTATAAAACCAAAAACCGAAGCCTCAAGTTTATTTGGTTGTTCGGTTTTTTTCGTTTCTCGGTTTTTGCGGTTCGGTTTTTCGGTTTTTTCGGTTTCAAACCGTTTAAATTTGGTTTTTGCTAATTTATATTAATAAACTTGTTTTACGTAGAAAATTGGTTATTTTTTTAAATTTTTTTTTGTCAATATGAGCCTAATAATGTTTACACAAATTTTTACAATTATACACATATAAATGAGAGACACACACATGCATGTGAAAATACACATAGTATGATCATTGTCATTGTAACGACATATTGTTAAGTAAACACACGTACACGACAAACATATATATAAACATTAAGATAATATATATTATAATAATTTCATCCATAAAATAAATATAAATTTAAAATTTTTAGTTATCATTTATTTATATTATACTATTAATTATATACTATTATAAAACTGGTTTGGTTCGGTTCGGTTCGGTTTTTACGGTTCGGTTTTTGACCAAAAACCGAAACCGAACCGAAATTTTTCGGTTTTTGAAAAATTAAAAACCGAACCATCGGTTTCTAGTTTCGGTCGGTTTTTTTGGTTCGGTTTTTTTGGTTTTCTGTTCGGTTTTAGTTTTTTCGGTTTCTTCTGCTCACCCCTAGTAGTCACCAACCAAACCGTGTCAGTCTCTCAGGCTGAAAGCCCCCCCCTTTTCCATTAGAATTGGGATTTAGACTGACATAGGTTTAACATAGGATTAGAATAGAATTAACATAGATTAGATAACCAAGATATTAATTAAATTGATAGATTTAACCTCGCTCTCAGTGATCGACACCCTACTTACCACGAAACTACTATCGATCGGGTACACTGCCCGTTAAAGTGTTGTTTTTGGTTGAGTCGGCAAAATATAAATTTAAAACTTGAATCATATAAAAAACAACCCTACACTACAACACATCAAGTTTTTGGCGCCATTGCCGGGGAGTGAAAATTAATCTTGATTTTTATTTTGATATTTTGGTTTTTAACATTATAATTAGTATATAACCCTTAGGATTAGCGAATTTAGATTAGTGTAATTTTTTGTATATCCGTATATATTTTTGTATATTTGCCTTTAATTGTTTGCTTGTATATATATGTGTTTAATTGTTTGCGTATTTAATTGTTTTTCTTGAATACACTGTTCTGGTCGACAGTTGAAGCCTTCTTTTTACCATAAAATGACATTTCTCCCAATTTAGAACTAAATTAGTGTCTTCACACCATTTTAGCATTTTGTCTAGATAAGAGAGGCTTGACGAGAAAGAATCCTTGAAGACCAAGAAATCGTCCATGAAGACCTCCATTGTTTCCTCGATCATGTAGTGGAAAATGGCCATCATGCACCTTTGAAACGTGCCCGAAGCATTACATAAACCAAAAGGCATACATCGGTAGGTAAACATCCCATAAGGGCAAGTGAAGGTGGTCTTATCTTGGTCTTTCAGGTCAATAGGTATTTGAAAATATCTAGAAAACAATAGTATTCATTTCTCGCGAGTCTTTCAAGCATTTGGTCCATAAAAGGCAACGGGAAATGATCTTTACGAGTCACATCATTAAGCTTTTGGTAATCAATAAAAACACGCCATCCGATAACTAGTCTTGTAGGAATCAACTCATTATCTTCATTTTCAACTACGGTCATACCACCCTTCTTAGGCACACAATGAACGGGACTCACCCACGAACTATCAGAGATAGGGTAAATCAATCCGGCATCAAGGAGTTTGATAACTTCCATTTTGATAGCCTCATAAATTTTCGGATTTACCCTTCTTTGATGTTGAACCGCCGGTTTGAAGTCGTCTTCCATTAAGATCTTGTGAGTACAAAAACTAGGGTCGATACCCTTTATGTCGGAGATTTTCCATACGATGGCCCGTTTGTGTTACTTAAGAACTTTTAAAAGGGCGGCTTTTTATTCATTATTTAATTCCTTCGAAATTATGACGGGTAATTTATCGGTTCCTTCTAAAAATATGTATTCAAGATGAGACGGTAAATCCTTGAGCTCAAGCTCGGGAGGATCATCAATAGAAGATTTTATCATTTTAATTTCACTTGCTTAAGGTCGTCATTCTTCATCGGAGGGAGAGTCGGAGACGGGTCTTCATTTAACAATTTTTCAAGGTAAAGAATGTCTCCCTCCGTGTCGTAATAATCGTCATCTAAATTCGAACGGATCTGTGGCGGTACGTAAAAAGTCTCATCTCTTCTCAAATAAATCTCCTCCTTCAAAAGGAGTAAACGAGGGGGAAGAAGAAGCGATGATAGGATCCGAAGGAGGTGGGTTGCACTTGAGAACCTATTTTGAAACATCCTAAGCACTCTCTTGAGCATACGCCTCGCAAGCAACGTCTTTGACATTTACCTTGATTAACCGTTTGTAACTACGGCGTCTCTCCCGAAGTTTTGCCGAATTTAAACGTAATGGCCTCATCATTGACTCGTAGAGTTAATTCTTCACCATAAACATCGATTAAAGCTCTTTCCGTCCTCAAGAAAGGTCTCCCAAGGATGAGGGGAACCCGAGGATCAACATCGTAATCTACTACAACAAAGTCGGCCGGAAAATGAAACTTTCCTACTTTCACAAAAACATCTTCGGCAAATCCTTTCGGGTGAACGGTCGATCGGTCTGCGAGTTCAAGTGTCATGCGGGTCGAAGTGAGTTCCAGGAGCGAAAGCTGCTTCCATACGGAAAGAGGCATTAGATTAATGCTAGCGCCAAGATCGGCCAAGGCTAAGCATTCATCTAGCTCCGGAAAATCACACGGGATTAGAAACTTGCCGGGGTCTCCAAGTTTTTCGGGCAACTTTTTTAGGAGCACCGCCGAACAATTTTCATTTAACGGAGTATTTGCTAATTTAAACAACTTTTCTTTATTACTTAGAAGACTCTTAAACATAGAAGCAAACTTCGGCATATGAAGAAGAGCATCCGTGAAGCTAATATCGAAGTGTAATCTTTGAAAGATTTGAAGAAACTTCAACATTTGATTATTAGCTTTTTCACGGAGCTTTGGTCATTAAGCCTCGAAGGATAAGGTATTGACGGTTTAGGTTTAGGCTTCGGAGCAACTTCGGGCTCCAGAATCGGATCTTAGACAACCGGAGGTTGGACGTGTGCAGTACTTCCTAAACTTGTATTTTGCACCTTTTCCTTTGTCGCATCTGTTTCACGTTCCACTTCCTTCGGGAGAGTAGAATGAGTAGGTGGAATCGTGGGTCCATCATAAGCAACACCACTTCGGGTGGTAATAGCTTTCACATCACCTCTCGGGTTAGCAACGGTATTACTAGGAAGTGATCCCGAACCCGAGGAATTTTGATTTTGCATATTAGTTAATATGTTCATTATTTGATTGTTTTGATTTTCTATTTTATTGGTTCTTGCATCAATTATAGATTTGAACTCATTTCGCAATTCTGTTTTCATGTTCGTCATTTGAGTTTGCATTGCTCTTAGCGTAACTTCATTACTCTTCATGTAGTTTGTTAACTCGTTCGAAGGTCCAACTTGAGCTTGATAATTCGGAGCTTGAAAATTCGGAGCTTGAAGATTAGGAGCTTGATAATTGTTGTTTCCTTGATTGAAATTTTTCCCTCTTCCTTGATTGTTCGGAGCTTGAAAATTCGAGGCTTGAAAATTCGGGGCTTGAAAATTCCCTTGATTTTGATTGTATCGGTTTTGATTATTCGGTTGATTGAAACCGGGTGGTCCGAGGTAATTATTCGAACGATAGCTAAGCAAATTACGGTCACCTTGTGGTTGGTAAGAATTACCCCCCGAATTTTGGTTACCTATAGTAGCATAAACGGCCTCTTGAGTGTAGCCACCGACGGCTGGGCAATCGGTAAAAGAATGAGGACCACCACAAGTCTTACATTTCGTATCAACAGATTTGACCGTTTGTATTTGTCTCATCATATCTACGAAATTCTTATTCATTAATTCCAATTGTCGAACAACTTCGGGACTTTCGGTAGTAGTAGTAGAAGAGATATTTCTAGACGTCTCATCTCGAGTTGCTGAAGTGTCCCAATGGTTGTGGTGAGCGGTCATGTTCTCGATTAATTTGTAACATTCTTTCGGTGTCTTTTGCATAAAAGTTCCTCCCGCTGCAGCATTGATGGTGTCCCGATGACTTAATGTCAAACCATTGTAAAACGTATCAATTTGTGTAACCAAAAGCATGTTATGGTTAGGACACCGATCAATGGACAATTTATAACGCTCCCATGCCTTGAATAACGATTTCCGCGCGCGCGCGCGCGTCGCGCTCAAATTTCGTGATCTCGTTCCTTAACTTAGTCACCATGGAAGGAGGAAAATATTTTGAGAGAAATTTCCTCATTATATCGTCGAAAGAGTGGATGGAATTCCTTGGAAGGCGATCATACCATGCAGTTAAGCATGATGCGTCAACATAACGAGGGGGGGGGGGGGGGGGGGGGGGGGTGGGGGGGGGGGTATATGGAACAAGAAGAGATAGCGAAGGGCGTCATCGGAGACCCCATTTTGTTTCATATGTTGAGTAATTTCCAAGAATTTATCAATATGTCTATTGGCATCGTCGCCCGGTAATCCGTGAAATTGGCAAGTATTTTGAACTTGTTGTATCATGTGATGACGAAGTCCAAAATTCGTTGCTTGAATTGGAATCGGGGCAATTGGTCTGCCCGTCCATCTATAGACGGTTGGCACAACTCCTCCATTGATCGGGGAGCTTGCCCGTTAGGTCTCACCACCGAAGGTGGACCATTGTTATTAGGAGGAGGGGGCCCCGCAGGAGGCGGTCCCATGTTATTATGAGGAATGCTCATAACTTCTTCGAAGTCGAAAAGAGATGACGGTTCACCTAAATTCCTTCGTCGAATAAGACTCTCAGGGTCTCGAAGCGGAGAAAATAGATTAGAATAATTAGAGCGAGTGCTCATGCACTAAAAACAAAATAAGATAAAACGAAAATATTTTTGTAACCGATAATCGAACAAGTGTACGGGAGCTCTCTAGATGAACGCACAAAGAAGCACATGAGCGGGTAAGTGCGAAGCGTTTTAAAAACCTTCTCCTTTTGGGTCGAAGTTCGTTGGATCGACCCTCCTTAAACCTCTCTTAAAGTTTGTAAATCTAAAGGTTAGCCGTTTTCACAAGTGACAAAACGGTTGTTTTTTATGTGTTTTTTTTATTTTTTTGGTATTTTATAAAATAAATTGAAAACAAAATATTTTTGTATTTTTATGGTTTTATAAAAGAAAATAACAAATGATAACTTCACGAGGAAGGATCTTCAAGGCACTAACTTCAAATACTTCGCGAAAATCGTACACCTCTCCTCGACAGCGACGCCAAAAACTGATTTGAATATAATAATAGTATATATATATTAAAATATATATTCTAAATAATACCAAATAGTTATAATATAGAGAGTTCCCCGTTTAATATAAAATTGCTTGAGGAAAACAATAGTATATTTCCCGAGTGTCGTATCCCGACGAGAAGTGAATTTGAATTTCACGAAAGTATTTTGTTTGATGCTTGAATATCAAGTGTTTTTTATTTTGATTTATAATCCTAAAAACGCAAAGGAAAGCAAATTAAAGCAAACAATCAAATAAGGCAACTAAGGAATTAAGCTAAAAACGATAACGGGAATTAAAAACGCGACTAATTACCTAAATTATTAAAATTTAACCCTAATTCTTATTTTTTTATTTTTATAAATCCTAACTGACTAAAAATAATTTTAGAAAAAAGAATTATATTTTTTTGACTTTTATTTTATTTATTATGAATTAAAAACAGTTTTAATCTAAATTAATTATTAAAAATAGTAAACTAATTATTAAAATTCTAGAAAAATTATGAAAAGTACTATGAACTAATCTAAACTTAGGAAAAATAAAACGGGAGAATAAGATAAAATAAATAAACAGTTATAAAGCAAATAAGCAAATAACCTTAAAACCTAAAAACTACTATAAGAATTAAATAGCACAAAGAAAGAAATGAAAAAGACTCCAGGGCAGTTGGTTAAGTGTTGTGTATGTGAGGTGTTGGTGTTATAAAGGAGAGGTCACAGGTTCGACCCTTGTGACCTTTTTTTTTAAAACATTTTTTTTTGAAAAAGCTTCTAACCACTAAAATAAGCACTTTTAACAAAATGACTTTACTGAAAACCACTAATAAGCTAGGAAAAGCTAGAATAAGAATAACAAAATTCCTAATTTGAACTAAAAGTCTATTAAACTAAACTGAGTAGATGGTTAAGACTCAAAAAACAAAAGACAAGCAAATAAGTTATAAACGACAAACTACCAAGACCTAATAAGCAAATGTGACCACATTTGAGCAAACAAGATAAGCTGAGAAGCTCTTAAAAGCTTAAGTCATATAGAAACTAAGAGGTTTTAAAAAGATTTTTGACACATTTTAAACTAGAATTAAGACCAAATAAGTTGTAAGAAAAAGCTAACAAACTAAAAACAAATATAAATTGATACTAGTAAGACACAAATAAGCTAAACTTAATGAAATTGACTAAGAGTTTAAGCAAGAAAGAGGGACTTAAAAAGTGGCAGATTACACTAACATATTTTTGGCTTTTTAGATTTATATGAAACTTGCAGCTTAAAAATAAGACCAAATAAAGACAAAAGAAAAAAAGTTTAAGAAGCTAACAAACAAGATTCAAGAGTTTTGACTCAATAAGCTAAAACTAACTAGAATTAAGCTAACTTTGACATAAAATAAGCTAGAAAAGAAAAGATGAAAAAGGTCAGTATATGCTGATCAAAATCAGTATATACTGAACCTTGTTTTTGGAAATTTGTTACTTTTAGCCCTAAATTTAAGCTAGAAAAAGCTAATATGTAAACTCAAAAAGCTAAAACAGATCAAGCTTGATGCCTAATGAGTTTATTTTATCAAATTCAGACCTTAAAACTATATTTATCTTACCTAAATTTACTCATGAAAACTGACTTTTGGACAAAATAAAAACTAAGAAACTTAGACAGATTTAACTCAAAAATACACAAGACAAATGCTCACTCAAACCTAGTCTTTTCTACTGCATTATAACCATAAACAAGCATCAAAATGACACCAACAAGCTATTCATTAAGAGCTAAATCAAACAAGCATAATATTACACAAAATCTCCACAGTTTCAAACCATGCATATATTAAACCTAAAATTTGAGATTTAGACTTTGAAAACTTATAACAACTAACTTTTAGAACAAGTTTAAGCTGATTGAAGTTGATTTAAAGTCCTAAATGGCTTGTGCCAAACACCCCTTTAAAAGTTGATTTTCTATTTTTTAAGCTACACAAATTTGAAATAAGCTAAAACTTGCAACAACAGATATATAACTAAACAAATACAAGTTAATTAAGCACAATCTAGCAGATAATAAACAATATTAAGCAGATCTATAGGCTAATAGAATTTAGCTAATATTTAAGTGAAAATGAGAAAATAGAACAAGTACCTTTGTCCCAGCCAAACAGGGACTTAACTGCTCATTTAGAGTCTAAATCTACAAGCTCTAGCTTGTTTTCACAAGCTAGTAAGGTCTATAAGCCCTTCTCAAACTGGCTTATCTTCCAAATTTTAAGCTGAGGTCTTTTTGAGTAAGGATTTAACCCCGTTGGAATCACAATCCGTTACGCTTTTGAAACTTAAACTGGAGTATAAGCTAGCTTAAGTAGTAATGAAGAGCTTTTTAGGAGCTTATTAGGAGATTATGACTTATTCAAACCATATTTGGATAAAAGAAAAACATGAATAAAACTCAAATTTAAATCAAACACTGAATTTTATTGAAACTTTAAAGAAATTACAATGCTTAAAAGAGAAATTACATTAAAATAAACTAAAAGCTACTAAAACGCTATAAGATTACTACAAGCTTAAGCTAAAAACTACACGTCTTATATAGGAGTGAGGCGAAGCTTCTAGCCTTTCCAGACGCTCCTCAATCTCTAATCCTGACCATCCAATCATAACCAATCTTGATCAATCAATTTGAGCCCTTGATTGCCCTCCATGTCAAATCCACCAATAGTATCGCTGGGGATCGCCAGCGTGGCATAAGTGGCAGATGTGTCAGGCTCTCCCTTCTAGAAGCACTTGCAATCGTGTACTTGATTGATTTTACCCTGGTGTGTGCATTTGTACTGTGTGGGTGAAATGGAGGGAATGGGATGATAAATAGTAATTTTGACTGTTTTGACCCGTTTGATATGTGTTGACCAAGGTATTTGGGGGGGGGGGGGGGGGTTTGACCTGGTTGGGCTTGGTTATAAGAAAATGGGCTAAGGTTTTGGGCTTGGTTAATGAATAAATAATTAGTGGATTGGATTTTTGGATTTTGTTATTTTTAGGGCTTAGGTTTATAAGTTAAGGATTGTAGGCTGACTCGGCCTATTAAGTGGGCCCAGGTTGGTCCATAGAAGATGGGTATGCATTCGGCTTCGGTATTTTTGCGCTCTTTCCATTCCTGTGCTTGGTTTTGTCCGTTTTGCTTCATTTTTGTCCTCTTTTGATATATCCGTTACCTGCAAGACTTAAATCACAAAATACATCTATACCATGCAATTTTCATATATTTTTGGTCTTTTAAGCATATTTTAATAAGGTAAATTGATATGTGAATAAATACATATCAGGTCCCTTCTCCAAGAAATCCCAAATATGTCGTATCGAAGACTTTCGATACGCCGTATCAACCTTTTTCCAGACCTTATAAATAGAAAACTCAAAAACGAGTTTTAAGTGTGCTAAATCATATTCTCGTTAACTAAACCACAAAAGTCGATTTTCAGAGGAGAAAAAGAGCAGAAGAGGTCGAGCAACGTTGTTAATTTCATAGGTAACAACTTGTAATCTCATATACTCTTGTAATCGTTCAGTTTTTGGTATCATTCGTTAACTCGGTTAGTTTACCTTGGCAAAATTATTACTCTTGTATTGATTATGACGTTTGAATTGCAAGCCTATACTTCCGAGTATTAGCATTATTATGAAGATCTGAATGTTTGGTTTGTTTATCTCGATTGCTTAATTTATCGTTGATTGCTTGTTTATGTTTATCAATTTATACTTGTTTACGTGCTTTTGTATGCGACCTATCATTCAACTGGATCTAGTGATACAGACCAAGTAATCTAGATGCCGGGATAGCTCTCCATATAGTGATTTATACATCTAGACCAATAGGATCACAAATAACGACCTATCTTTGCCCTTAGATTGTGAGCTTAGTTGGACCAACAGGTTGGAACCTTCTGATCTAAACGGAGATGTTCTCGATTAATTGGTAAAGACTTGGTTAGTGGACTACTAGTGTATGAATTGCCATTAAGCTTAAGCAGTAAGTGGGTAAAGTCTCTATGAGCTAGGGTTTAACAAGATCACCATTGCTTTAATCCCTAAGATAGATTATAATCAGCAAATAAGGATGCTTTATGCGGATGCGTTTAATTGTGACAGAATTCTACGTGTCTAGGTTTAAGGAAGAAGTACCGCCTTAATCTTAAGAATGATATGCCGCCTCGAGATAAGTAATCATTGCACTAAATAAACAAACCAACGTTCTGATTGGATTAATAATGGTTAATACAATTTTCTTATATTTGGCTAGACCGTTCTTTTATCTTCTGTTAATTTGCTTGCGTGTGTTTTAGTGTCTTAAGTAGATTTTAGTCACCATAAAACCCGTGCCAGTCTCTCAGGCTAAAAAACCCCTTATCCATTAGATTTAGAATTAACATAGGTTTAGCATAGATTAGACTAACTTAGATTAGAAAAACCAAAGTATTAATAAATTGAAAGTGTTTCTCGCTCTTAGTGATCGACACCCTACTTACCACGAATCTCCCACCGACCGGGTACACTGCCCGTTAAAGTGTTATTTTTGGTTAAGTCGGCAAAATATAAATTTAAAACTTGAATCATAATTTAACACCACACAACGACACATTAAGTTTTTGGCATCGCTGCCAGGAAGTGAGAATTAATCTTGATTTTTATTTGTTATTTTACTTTTTAGATTAGATTAGATCTAACCCTTTGGAGTAGTGTAATTTAGATTAGTGTATAATTATGTATAATATGTATATTTGCTTGTATAATTGTGTATTTATTGTTCGTCGTAATTTAAGTTGTTTTTCATTAAATAACACTAAGATATGGTCGATTAAACCGATTGGCGTATCCACTTCCAATTGGATACGGCGTATCCACTTCCAATGGATACGGCGTATCCACTTCCAATGGATACGTCGTATCCAACTTTCTATCTAATACATCGTATTCATTCAAAAAGATTAATACTGTGTATTCACTTCAATTGAATACGGCGTATTGATCATCTGATATGATAACCTGAATTTGAGATTTCGTATTTGATTTCGTGCTTAATTTATTTTATTCTTTCTTCAGAGTAAATCATGCTCATATTTTTACCTTTGTGGCAGATCATACATATCAGAGCTAGTTGATTGAAGAAGATACAACAGGAAGTCATGACAGAACTGTTTTAAATGAATGCATAGAGAAAGCTCAAACTGAATCAAATCTTTCTATGAATAACGCCCATAATGATATGAACATTAAACTCAGCAAGGAATTTTTAATGGAATTACAAAATAATGCATACCACAGAATACATCATGAAGACGTGGTGGACCACATTGCTATGGTGCTTGAAATGCTTGATTTAATCAATATTCCTGATGTGGACCCCCATCAATTACGAATGATGGTTTTTCTCTCTCACTAGCTGATGTCGCATGACAATGGTGGTAAACAAAGGGGGAAGGATATAGCCCCACTTGGGAAGAACTTGTTTTCCGTTGAGAAATTTTTCTGTTTAAATTCTACCCCGAATATACGATGGAGAAGAAGAAATGTTGGAGAAGGAATTAAATAGGGGATTGAGCTACACTTGAATTGTATCACGAGTAAATTATCATTGAGGAAATCACAAGAGAGTGGATGGGAAGAACTTAAAAGGTACTTATTACATTCTTGGCTGACGGGAGTTAGATAAAGACGAATAACGAAGATTGACGAGTACAAGCAAAAGGTGCTTGTCCGAGCATTACCAAGAAATCTTTTGCATGATGGCGACGTGCGATGGTGGCAACCGAGACGGTAGTAAAGAAGCTGAAGAAAAAGTCTAAACTTAAAGATGCGCTGTTAACAAAAGTGATTCCGGGAGACAAGACGAAATTGTTATCTTATTTTTTATCGAGTCTGTATTCCAAGGACATTCAATTACGGCGTTTACCGCTCTCATACCATAGGCGTATTAATGTCTGGGACGTTATCAGTCCTTATTTTTATGCACTTTCTTCTAAAAACATTATTGTAGTTCTATCAAGTACGGCGATATTCAAGCACATGATAGGCGTTATTCATACACTGACCCTATTTTAGTTACTTTTTAAAGGTTTTCTAATAAAGCGGTATTCAAGCTTATGGATACGACGTAATAATCTCTGTACAGTTTTTGTTTATCATTTCTCTAAATTAGCCGTTAGATACTCTTCGAGATAGGATTTTGCATGTTTTTACTATAATTTACAAATGACATCGTTGATAAGAAAAGAAAATCGAGACAATGTTGGGGGGAGAATCTACGTTTTGGAAATTTTGATGTCTTGGAGTCGTGAAACCTCATGACGGCTGTTCAATCAAAAGTCTTGCTCATAAACTCAACTTGGAGATCTACCGAGCTAAAATACTCAGGGGAGGTTTTCATTCTTATTCTTTTTAATTCCCAGTATTAAATGTTTTTTTCTATACAATCGAGGACGTTGTATAATTATGTAGGGGATGAGAATTTAAAATGTTATTGTCTGAACTTTTTCACACTTAAAATGCTTAAATTATGCTCCAATACTAAAAACTCAAGCTATACTTTTGTGAAATTATTGTTACCATAACACGCACACAATAAACCTGTTAGATATTTTGTGGATTTAACCTTATTCCGTTTTTCTAAATGTTTACCTTAAATTCCATCATAAATACTGTGTGTGTTCGGTGTGTTGTAGATGAATAGGGTTTGGGTTTTGGCGGGTAAATTGCGTTTTGATATAAGTGGGGTGCAGGGGATAAAGTTTGGGGATTAGGCAAGAAAGGTCCCTGAATTTGGTATGTTTTATTACATGGGTGGTCCATGTGGTGTATAAGAATTTTGGGAGATTTCCAAGATTAGTCCCTGAACGTGTATAGTAGTATATCATGGATGGTCCTTCTGGGACTAACGGAGTTAGGTGTAAAAAGGTTTGGGCTTAACGACAGTTAAAAGGGAATTGGGTTGTTTGTTTTCTTTGGGCCATGATTTAATTAAAAAGCGTAATTAGCTCTTTGTTGGATTCCATGCTCTTTCCAATGCCGTATCCCGGGGTTGACTTTGACTTCGTCTTAACTTCATTAAATGCACAAACGTTGTCGAGTCGATCCAGAAATGTCCGTTTTTGCTCCGTTTTCAATCCTTTTGTACCTTTGACTTCGGTTTTTCGCGCTCTTTCCAATTCCGCTCTCGATTTTGTCCGGTTTGGCTTTGTTTTTGTCCTTTAGTGAATATCCGGTACCTGCATAGTGTAAACACAAAAAACAAGCATATTTATGGCATTTTATGTGCATTTTTGGTCGTTTAGGGTTGTTTTATTAAGTAAAAGGTATGTGTAATTACACACATACCACCCCTTTTCGTTTTTAACTGCAGAGTAATACGGCGTATCCAATAAATATGGATAAGGCGTATTAAGTCAATTTTACCCAAATCTTAAAACATCAATACGGCATATTCAGTAAAACGAATACGGCGTATTGATATTATGGAGATCCTGTATTTAAATCCCATACGCCATATTGACCAACACCCATACGGCGTATTGAATACAGATCTTCATATGGCATTTATATTTCAGAATACACCGTATCCACCCTCAGAACAAAATGTTAAAAAATTTATAAACTTTGTACTATTCTCGTTAATTTTGCAGATATGGAACCTCTACCACCTCATGATCAGAGACACTTATGGCTTCATTATCAGGTGGAGGGATACACCGAGGAGATAGTGCACGATTTTGAGCAGAGGCTTGAGACGATAGTCGAGAGGCAGGTTAACCAAGTGCATACATTAGATTTTAAGAGGTTAACTCCAGATATGAGGCAGGATTTGGCCGAGAGACTGAGGATGGTATATACTAGGGACGATGGTTAGAAGGTATTTGTAAGTCATGCTTGGAGGAGGTTGTTTAAGATCCGAGCACCTTAGTTAAGGAGTTTATACTTGAGTTCTTTAGCACTTACAGGATCAGTAGTGAGATGAGGTTATATGTTGTTGATACTTTATGTTTTCAGTTGGGAGGAGCTAGACGTAGTATGACTTGGAGACAGTTTATTCTAGCTCTAGGTTTGCATACTACCGAGGAGATGGCAGAGGACATATTTGGTGCATACTAGTTAGGGAGTGAGAGAGTGATCCCCGATAAGGGGGATCTTAGTGATTACTAGGTTGAGATTTCTTCTGGCAGGGACTTTTTGAGAGGTGCTTCGTCTTATACTTACATCAGAGATTCGGTTCGGAGGCTGTAATTTCTTTTGGCAGGGACTTTTTGTGATTACTAGGTTGAGATTTCTTCTGGGGGGATATTTGATGACATCAAATAACGTCTATTTTATAGCATAATTTATCCCATGTAAATAACCCATTTTGTATAATTATTGCAAAGAATTATTACTTAATCGTTTGTATTTGAGAATTACAGTAATTATGGAGTACTTGGTGAAAGTTAACTAAAAGGTACGCATTCTGGAGCTTAAACGAAGATATTTGAAGATTACTGTTCTAACATCCAATACGTCATATCTATCAAGGAAGATACGGCGTATTTGTGCCTGCACTCACCAAAGACCACGAAGGAAACAAGATCCAATACGCCATATCTAGGAATAACCATTATGCCATATTTAAGCTATATGGAAATAAAATGTTCTAGAAGATATCAAACGTGGTGTATTGACTTTTTCCAGACCTTATAAATAGAAAACTCAAAAACAAGAATTAAGTGTGCTAAATCATATGCTTGATACCTAAACCATAAAAGTCGATTATCAGAGGAGAAAAGGAGCAGAAGAGGTCGAGAAACGTTATTAATTCCATAGGAGACAACTTGTTCTTATACTCTTGTAATCGTTTAGTTTTTGGCATCATTCATTAACTCAGTTAGTTTACCTTGGCTAAATTATTACTCTTGTATTGATTATGACGTTTGAAGGCTAACACCTTCGAGTATTAGCCATTATTACGATGATCTTAATGTTTGGTTTGTTTATCTCGATTGTTTAATTTATCATTGATTGCTTATTTATGTTTATCAATTTATACTTGTTTACATGGTTTTGTATGCAACCTATCATTCAACTAGGTCTAGTGATACGGACCAAGTAATCTAGACGCTGGGATAACTCTCCATATAGTGATTTATACATCTAGACCAATAGGATCACAAATAACGACCTAACTTTGCCCTTAGATTGTGAGCTTAGTTGGACCAACAGGTGACCTTGGGATCAACGAATATGTTCTTGATTAATTGGCAATGACTTGGTTAGTGGACTACTAGTGTATGAATTTCCATTAAGCAGTAAGTGGGTAAAGTCTCAATGAGTTAGGGTTTAACATGATCACCATTGTTTTAATCCCTAAGATAGATTATAATCAGCAAATAAGTATGCTTTATGCGGATGCATTTAATTGTGATAGAATTCTACGTGTCTAGGTTTAAGGAAGAAGTACCGCCTTAATCTTAAGAATGATATGCCGCCTCGAGATAAGTAATCATTGCACTAAATAAATAAACCAACGTTATGATTGGATTAATAATGGTTAATACAATTTTCTTATATTTTGCTTGACCGCTCTTTTATCTTCTGTTAATTTGCTTGCGTGTGTTTTAGTGTCTTAAGTTGATTTTAGTCACCACAAAACCCGTGCCAGTCTCTCAGGCTGAAAACCCCCATTATCCATTAGATTTTGGATTAACATAGGTTTAGCATAGGTTTAACACAGAATATAACTAACATAGATTAGTTAACCAAAATATTAATAAATTGAAAGTATTTCTCGCTCTTAGTGATCGACACCCTACTTACCATGAAACTACCACCAGCCGGGTACATTGCCCGTTAAAGTGTTGTTTTTGGTTAAGTCGGTAAAATATAAATTTAAAACTTAAAATCATAAAATTAACACCACACAACGACACAGTCAACGATCCTTATGATGATGCTCATCCTGAGGGGGAGAATAGTGCAAAGAGGTAGAAGACGTCTGAGCATGGAACCTTTATGTTTGGAGAATCGTCATCTGGTCAAGAATTTAAAAGTGAACCAGGTCTATCAACGTCAGGTAATCAAGAACAATTTGAAGACTTTGATTTTTGGACAGACTCTTATGCCACAGATGATGATCAGATTCCTAATGAGAAAATGTCACAATAACTTATGGATGAAATGTCACAAACTGTTGATGAAGCAAAATTAAGCAAAGTTGTTGATGAAATGTTGAGACAACGATGCACTTCAAGAGATGAGCATCAATACCACATTGACCAGATGAAAAATTTCTTGAAGAATGATATTGTGTGGGAAAGCAGGAAAGAAATCATAGTTGCACCACATCCACAAAGGCCCAATCTAGTTGTTCAAAGCTGCCAAAGAGATCCTAAAGCTCCTGCACTATCTCTGGTTAATCAAGATCTATTGTACTTAAAGAAAGGAAGCTCAAGACCTAAGAAGATTGTGATGTCTCTTCATAAGTTTCCTGCAGTTATCTAGTCTGATGATGAATTGAAGAAAGAACTTCAAGATGGGTAGACAAGTATGTAAAGAAGTTTAATCTATATGCTCGATACAATGTCAAACATTGGAAGAATCCGCATGCAAAGATCTTCTACATCAAGAAACAAAAAGAGCTCGGAAAGCCAAAGGAAGTAGTCTACTCAAATTTAAAAATTGTTCAAATCATCAAGACTTATTGGGAACTAGGACATGAGCATAAGTTTATAACAGAGATTGTTGCAAGAAGAGCAAATGGTAGCATAGTGTCAATCACAGAGTCAGATTACAAGAACCTCAAAAAGAATGTTATTGAGGATATGTATCTGCTAATTGTTAATCACAAGGTAGACGACTATGCTAAGACTGGTTTGTTATGGTCATTGTCAATCTTCATTAGGAGTACAGTGATCTGTGAAGAGTGCATGATTTCTAGCTAGGTGTGGAAAGCTATCAACAAAAGGTTAATCTTACTACACCAACAATCACTTTCCCCGACATTGAGAAGTTCAAGGTGTTCTTTATCGTCTCTGAGTCAATGTATGGCATTACATACAAGAACATCAAGAAAGAAAAGAGAGTGATGAGACATCAAGAGGTTCATAAGTTCTGTGATGCTACGTTAAAGAGAGTCTTAGAAGGGTTAAAGAGCTATAATAATGATGTAAAGCATGGGTATGTGACTCCAAGTCTCAGTAATGAAGATGTTGAATACCTACAACTGTTTGAGGAAGAGATTGAAGAACGGTTGAAGCATCGTGATCAAATGAGACGATGGTAAATGTACGTGAACGAAAGACCACTAGGATCAAGAAGGGAAAGCCCAGAATAATCTACCCTTAGGGGGAGATTGTTATGATCATAAAAGTGTCGATTATGATACTTTAAGTGGTTTTATTTATTATTAGTGTTTAGACTTTATTTTTCATAGTAGAAAGTAGTTTGTAATAAGGTTTAATATGCTAAAAGTGTAAAATAGCATATTTACCAAAGACTAGGGACTAAATAGCAAAATTAGGAAAATAAAAGAAGGGAAGCTCACCCCCCTCTCCTATAAATAGCCACCTAATCATCATTAGGTGGTTAAGGATTGTAACAAACTCATTTCCCTCCCCTTTTCTCTTTTGTTATGAAATTTGGAAATTGTGAAAGACTTGCCTTTCTCTCTTAATTCTCTCTATCCTATATCATTCAATATCGTATGATTTAAGCTAAATCAAGACCTAACAAAATCCAAGTCATACGACAAACATCCAGCCCATAGAGCCCTGTATGATGCTCTTATGCAATCACTAATAGTTGATGAGGATGACATGGATAAACGGCTTGAAGATCAATCTACAGTAGAAGAAGAGACGTCGAAATGACAATGATCAAGATCCTTCAGCAGGTTCTAAAAGGAGAAGAAAAAGAGAAAGCAAAAGGATTCTGAGTCTTTAAAGAAAGATAAAGATCAAGCTGGCTCCTCAAAGAAAGGAAATTTTCATCCAAGTCATCCAAAACTGATAAATTTGTACATGCAGAAGAAACTATACATGATGTTGAAATGAAGGCCAAAGAATCTATCGAAGAAGATATGGTTGATGCTGAAGATACATCTCAAGCTGATGCTAGTGATCCTAAATGTGATAAGTCAACTTGGTTCAAAATGGTTGTTATTGAAAGATCGGAATCTCCTGATCCATAATGCATAATGGCACAAGGAACCAACTGTTGATGATGCCCTTGAACATACTTGGTTCAATGAAATAGTAAATGATGAGAAAGACACACTTACGTTTAATGATGTGATGGGTTCGGTTGTTGACTTTACCAAATTTACTAGGAATTGTCTCAAGAAGGATAAGATTACGAAAGCTGACCTTGAAGGACCAGCCTTCAAATTACTTAAGGGAAAATACAAAAAATACATCAAGATCGAGTACAACTTTGAACAGTGCTACTTAGCTCTGACAGATCAAATTGATAGGTTAAATCCTAAAGGTGATAGAATTCCACATGAGCTCGGCAAGCCTATACCTTTGCACGATGCACCATGTCGTTTAACCATTCTAGTAGATTTATTCTTCAACAAAGATCTCGAATACTTAACAACCGGGAATGTGGAAAAGTAATATGCTACTTCATTGACAAAACTGAAAGCTGCAAGGTATAATCTGGAAGGCATTAAAGAAATGATTCTAAAGCTATAAAGTTCATCCAAGGTAGCTTATGACAAAGATGCTGTTTTTGGAATAAGTCACTAGGGACCCAAAAAAAACTATTCTACAGAGTAAGACAATCTATTTAATCCAGTCACAAAGTATACCCCCAGATAAAGATTCTTAGCATCATCAGAATGTCAGTTGATAAACAGTTTGTGTATGGTTACTTGAAGGAGATTGTTGTTAGACGTGCCGATCAGAAGGAGTACACATTCACAGAAGTAGACTTTCCAAGACTCTATTTGGATGATATCAAAGATAAGTATCTCCTGTATGCTCAAAACAAGATCCACCACCTCACAAGCGATGAATAAACTGATATGGTAACTGCTCTTTAGTTTTTCATTTGAAGAACCGTGATTCAGAAGAGGGTTGAAGACGTCTAACTTAAGGTGGAAAGTTATCAGACAAAGCTTAACATCACAATGCCACATGTTAGATGTGTTGGTCTTGATGAAAAAGAACCATACATCGTATTTTACGAACCCAAAGGTGTAGTTTATCTGAACAAAGACAACAACAAGTTTATGATGAGAGCTGATGAGGTGTACAAGTTTGGAGATGGAACACTCAAGAAGGGTCATGACAAACTGTATTATATGCTGCACAACTTTGAGTTGGGGTACAATGATGGCATGCCAAAGAGAGCTTGAACTAACAAGGATAAGAAGCGGAAAGCTTCCATGCTGGAGAAGATAGAGAAGACGTTGTTGACAAGACGGATTATGCGGAGTTTAGAGTGTTTTGTGGGTGGAAGAAAGATCGAGATGGACTACACACTTCTTACGCGGACATAATGACTAGTCATTCTTGGGTTTGCTAATTTTAGGTCCAGTCTCGAACATTATCTTGTGACTATGTAAATATGTAGTGTAGATAAATAAATGAATAGTGTTGGAGTACAATTTTTCAAGAATTTCTCCGTAAATTCAAAATCTTTCAATATATGTACTCACCTCTATATCATACCCTCATCAATTAGGGGGAGCATTAAAATGTTCCAAAGATACATGCTTAATTAGATAACATTTTTCTCCCCATAAACCTTAATATTTTAATCAATTGATATCTAAAATATCAAGAGATTTGACATTTTTAATAAGGGGAGAAAATGTAATCAAAATATAAGACTAATAAATGTGATTTTAGTGACTTAAGTGCGGCTTCCTCCCTACATGTGCAAAAAGCTTTCGAATACCGATACACATGTGTAGGGGGAAATTTTGAAAAGATGAAACTTTTAAAGTACAAATGCTTTTATTTATATCACAAGTACCTTGATTGATTTTTAAATGGTTTTATGGCTAAAGATGGAAATACCAAATGACTGACCAAGTTACTTTTATCAAGGAGATATAAGGCAGTTAGGGTTAGGTATTCGTTCCATGATCTAGCCAGAACCGGAGGGATCTACCCAGGGATACACCAATAGATAGAGTAGAAGTCCTTAGGTATGATATACAAAAGGAGTAAAGTAAGATTGGGAAAAATGTTATCCAAGGCATGAGTTATCACTGGAACAAACCCATCATGGTAATAATGAAGACGCGTTGGTTTAACGTTGAAGAGGTTGAAGAATTAAAAAGAAATGTAAAGATAAAGGGTGTAAAGAAAGAAGCCCTCCATACACTTTAGGTAGAAACCAGGTCAATACATATGCTATCAGAATCACACAGTTGATTGTTGGTGTTAAATATAGTCATCATAGACTCAGTGATGCAATACACAACCCTCCTAAGCTACTCAGACTACTCTCAAAAGAAGTTTGTTTCATTTCTCATGGAGATTAAACATATTTCTAGCGAATTTCTCACTTCGAGTTAGTTGGTATTGAAAAGGTGGTAGTCTTCTCCAGTCTCTAATCACTAAAACCAAAACGCACTTATCGAGTCTAGATCCAAAGACATCAATATATAAATCTCATTATGACACAATTCCATATTACACTTGTTGTTCATACACTGTGAACACAAGTGATATTTAACGAGTCTTACACATCATCCTTGTAATTTTGCCAGAACATTCAGAGTGATACTTTTAAGTATTCATAGTAACGAATGGAAAACTTTCTAGTGTCAACATCAAACAGCACTACGGTAGGTGATTTATGCGATCCTATATGGATCAAACTTGTATCTACTGGATATCGATTTGGTTTAGTTTATGAATTGACGAATTAATTGGTAAGATAGTAACTAACTGATTCACTCTTATCGTGTTGTCTGCTTAGAGACGTTCCGTTAATAAGAACAAGCTAGTACAGTTGGAAACCTTGTCAAGGATATTCTTTAAATCTACCTGATCACAGTTAGAGTATTTATATTGTTAGACGAGAAACCAGAGGTTATCACAACCGAACTTTGACGAATGACTAAGCCATATCCATCCATATAAACTGCCATTAATTACAGATTTATACGAAGAAGGCGGTTCCCCATTCCAGCTAAGTCGAATTCATTACCACATACTCATGCTCGATTGACACATAAAAGACATGATGAAAGCTCAAATACATGTTACCAAAGTCTTCCGCTACTCAGATACTCAACGGCTTCCTTGAAGTCACAAAGTATTCAAGTCAAAGCAGATCAAGGGAGATCGTTAGACAAGCTTTCAAGACGAAGAAAAGTATGAGAATGTTGGTCCAAAGACACAAGAACACAAGAAGGCATGATCAAGTTATGATAAAAGATTAAAGATCTCAAGATGTAAAAGATCAATTGATGATAAAGGCTCAGGATTACAAGTCTATAAAGCATGAAGGAACAAGTTCTAAGATCACTACATAAAGTCACAAGATAAATGATAAAGAATCAAGACTACGAGCAAGACTGAAGAACATTCTTAAAATGTTAAGTTTAAGTCTTTTATAAATTAGAGTGACCTCCCTTAGGGGGAGATTGTTAGAAATCAAGAAAAGACTCGATTACTACCAAATATATTAATTCTTAGCTCGTAGTTAACGTGTAATAAATAAGTAAGCTAACCTGGCCGACCCATGGATAACCTATGGATCCAAACTCCCCAACCATGTATCCATACTATAAATACCCTCTCCATACATGAAGAGGGTGTTGGTTTCTAGTTATTTCATTCACATTTCCTCCTTTCTCTATCTAGAAGCTAAACACCTCCTTTCTCTCTTTAAAATATCTTTATATGTATGGGATTGATATACTACACGTGACCTCCAAAACCCTACAGTCTGTACTTGGATCCTTCGATGTTGTTTTGTTAACTTGATGCGTATAAGTTATGATGATTGATTTGTCTCCACTTTCAGCGGTTAACTTAAATGAAAAGGTCAATGGTCGAGTCGAAACAAAATCGATATGTGATAGTGTTACAAGACATGGCAGCAATGATGATAGCGGTAAGTGTTTTTTTTGAATGAAAAAATTCTACATCTATTTTTTCATAGCAGTCAACATTTTGATAAAGTATACTTAATAAAGAGAGACAAGAAAGAAAAAAAGGGTGGTGTAGAAGTATATTTTGCGAAAGTTCTTTTGTCGTATCATCTTTTTCCTTCTCTTCTCTCTCTGTAGAAGTTAGTTTTACCACTAGTCTTGGCTTTTTGTCGATTTAAATGCGAATTACTATCAAAAAACGGACTTAGTAATTTTCCTTTTCAAAATTGATACACATTTATCAGTATCGTCATCGCTGTCATATCTTACCATCTTATCCGATATACTTTAAAGAGCCTTATTAATGTTTCCCAACCTTTTCTTTAAGTGTTTAATTTGTGTAATGTTGGATACTCTTTTTACTCGATATTAACAGGTTTATCAATGCAATTTAGTCATGATTTGTATGTTGCACCACCTGTATACCTGATTATGTGCATCTTATTAATAAAGGTTGCTGCTTTTTAGGTTTTGAGCCTGCTTTTGAAGTTATTCATAAATGAAGATTTTATAGAATGTGTATATTTGGTGATCAAAATTTTTCATTTCATAAATGTTACAGTTATTAGTACATTTATTAATAAATTGTTTTGCTTTTATTTAGGCTATCCAATATGTCTCAAATGGTTATAATAATTTTCGAATGAGGAGGATGAAAGAAATAGATATAGAGATTGTGTATAATGCTTGAAGGAGAATTCAATTTTGATCCATTTAGCGTTATAGGTAATTGTCCTACAATCATACTAAAATATTTTGGGTTAGTCAGTAATTACTTAAAAATAATCTATTAAACGATACTTTATGATAAGAGTGCCTAATTTCCTATAAAACTAAAAAAACATAAATGAGGTGGGTGCGGACAACCAATTGAACCAAGTTTTTAGTGTAAGGTTCAGAAAACATCGGGTATGCCACTTCAAACGAAAGCTGAGCCGCTGGAGCCCTACTAAGAGAAAGCCAAATGCATCGAGTTGCTGGAACATTTAGCAGCCACATATGTATTACTTTGTTTTGGGTTTGGCCAACAAATAGATCAAATTTTTCAGCGCGTGGTTCATAAACTTTAGGTATTCTAATGGGCATCATGTTATTCAATATTGCTGGCATTGATACTCCGCAATATATCTCTTCAACATTCAAAGTTTGATGAAAAATAGCTCAAACTTTGAGAGATTGTTGAGATAGATAATGAGGGTGTTGTTGATGATAATAATGTAATTGTCATCATCATCTTCATATATCTCAATGATCTCTGGAAACCTTGGATTCTTTTTCTTCATGCATTGAAAGTTAGGGAACTATATTGCTCTTGCCTTAAACTTATAGTGGAAAATTTAAGAATATCCAGGGGTGCTTTTGTTCGCCCCCTATCTTGATGCATTACTGAGGATGCAGAGTTCTCAAATATATTTAGATTGTTAGCCATAGTTGTTTCAATGGACTTCGAGTATATTCATAAGAAAAATGTATAAAAGATACAATATGTTTTATTTAAAATATTAGATATTTACAGATGACATTAAAAAGGCTCCACCGTAAAGCACTATATTTATAACAAATATCTTTTCAGTTTTTGCATCTTTCTAATTTTGATTCAGTTTCACAAATTTACGAAAATTGTAAAATTGTAACTTTGACATCAAAAATATATATCAGATAAAATTATCAGTTATAAGGCTCTGCAGCAATGCGCGACCGCCTAATACCTCATTAATCTATAACTGGTATCTATACAACTCAATGGATATACCTAGATTGTTAGAATATCACTATTTAGACACTTAAAAATTCCAACACTAAATCTTTTACACTTATACTTAGATCAAGAGCTTGTGAGCTTCTTGACTCAACTTATATTCACAATCATGTTATTCTAGATTATTTTACATTTTGTAAACTTATTTTTCATATTTAAGTCGTAACAGCCCGACAAGTTAAAAAATTACCCAAAAATATAAGCTTACGGAATGTGAATATAGTAAAAATAAGGTAGTGATTGAAACACGAACATAAAAATAGAGTGATGATCGATTACCCAAGATGATACATACGATGGTAGTCCTCACTTTTGATGCAACCTTTATAAATGCGTTAAACAGGTGTCCTTCTTCGTATTCATTCTATGCGTATCCATAAAAGATTAAAATGGGAGCACCTGGGTACTGATAACGCTCCAAATATACATAAAATATCCCTAAAAAATACATGAAATATATATGTTAGCGCATGAAATATTGCAAAGTTTGGTTGTTTGTTGTGTAATAATTATTTCAGGACCAAAAGTGAAGAAAAGGACTAAACGTGCAAATAAATCCCGTTAAATGCACTAACGGTCATTATAAGAAGGATCTAGAAGAGAATTGGCGCACAATTATTATTGTGCAGCGTACTTCACAACGAAGTAAATGCAAATTAATTTTACACCAAGTGTGGCGCACAATTTCTCAAGTGCGGCGCACTTTACCTTCAGTTACTCAAAAATCTTAATGATTGCCATTATTATGCAAACATTGGCTTGCCTTCTTCCCACAACTGATGCTCACTCAAAGGCTATAAAAGGAGGATGAATTCAGCTCTAAAATCATCATCTAAAAACCATTCTCTCATCATCATAAGAGAATAAGATAGTTAGGTTAGAGAAGAATTTAGGAATTGTTCTTTATCCATTACAATTCTCAGTATTAATCATTTAAGAAGTTAAATTCAAGCTAAGAACTCTATGACAAAGTTGTTTATAGTTTGAAGTTAATATCTGGTGTTAGAATCGATTGTTTCGAAGGATACTATAGAGAATCAATATAATTTTGCTATTAAAAATTGTATAGAACATGTTTCTCCTTTGATTGTTTATGTTTTCTAAATCTAACAAACATATTATGTTTATTAATCTCCATGAATAAAAGATAGCTAAGATGTCATGTTTATTTGGGATTTATAGAGTAACATGGATTAATTTGGGATGACTAATGATATTTTGTTAAGTGATAAATATGAACTTGATATTTAGATATTTGGATTATCAATCTGTTGATCCCACTTCAATAGATCGAATTCCTTAAGCTTGTTTAAGGTTTAGTTATATTAGATAAATCTAACACAACTATAGTAGAAACTTTGTTTGAATGTATTAAAAATTATGCGGAATCTAATCTTTAATATTAAGAAGAATTATAAATGAAATAGTAATTCAATAAACATACAATTCAACAGATAAGCTCCAATATTATTAATGATAATAATACGAATACTCTCAAAGTATTAGGGTTACAAAGACCTCGATGTAAAGAATTATACGACTAAGATTGATTTTTGGTTTTGGTTCTGGTACATCAAACTCTATGTCCTAGGATCTCCTTTTAAACACAAAGAGTCTTAGTCGGCTTACAATGCTTCCCTAAGTATCTAAAATCTTTTCTATAAACAACTAATACATATCATATAAGAAGTACTAACTAGCAGCATTAACTTGATACTCACTAGCAGTAGTAACTTCAAGCATATTTTCACTAGCAGCATTAACTTCAGTTGAGCAGTCTTAACTTTGTACTAGCAGTAGTAACTACTTAGCATATTTTCTTTGAAGTTCATCAGCAGCACTAATATTTACTAGCAGTACTAACTGTGTACTAGCAGTAGTAAACACTTAGCATATTTTCTTTGAAGTCTCTGAGTAGTACTAACTCTAGCTGAGCAGCATTAACACAAACATGAGCAGCAGTAATTCAAACAACATCAAGAAGACTTTTAATCCCAACAATCCTCCCCTAAACTTGATATTCTTCTTCAAAATCATCAAGTTTCTTCATTTAAAGCTTCATCAACACTAGGAGGATGCTTCCAAACACTTCTTTACTTCTTAAGCTGTTTTATGATGAATTTAAGAAGCTGATAAGCCATTTCACTTTCATAATCAATTATAAGCTTCTTTTCCAACATCATTGAAAGTGTAAGTGGTGCAAGGGGATACTTCTTCTCTACCAACATATAAATCTGCATATGTTGCATCCTCAAGGAATGTACTCTATAGGAGTTATACAGCTTCCAATCCAACACTTTATATTCTTGTTGATTCCTTCATACTTTATCTTCAACATGTGGTTCAAACATTGTTTTCAAATCACCCCATAACAACAAATCCAAGTCTTCCACTGGTCTTGTTGACTTATATTTAGCTTTTACCAACTTGTACAAATCTTCCAAATCTTGCCTGTCAAAACTTTTAAGCATTTGACTAAAGATCATGCACGTTTGAGATTTTCCATCAGCTCTCATTATTTGATAATAGCTTTTTCTTCCTTCTTTATAAATCTTCCAGCCAACAATACTCGGAGACTTAACAGCTAAAGGTATAGCATCAATTGTTACCTCTTCTTCATCTGGAATGATTTCCAAACACTGTTTAACCTCTGTTGTTTCTTTATCATCTTCTACCTTTTGCTTCTTTGCATTCTCTTGTATTAGCTCTGTTCCTGCTCTCTTTTCTTTCCTTCCACCAACTCTGTTCTAAAGTCTTTAAATGTATTTACCCTTTTGAATGCTCTATCAAACATCTCTTGGATATAATCAAACTCTTTAAACTTCAAATCTTTGAGCTTATATCCTTCCATGTTCTTTAGGTAAGTACACATTATCTTTCTCTGTTGAGCTTTTGTTGGTGGTTTGTTTCTTTTCTCGTCTGCTCTTTTAGCTTCAAAATGCTTTCTTATTTTCTCTAAGAGTTGTTGAAATAATGTAGCCTTTTCTTTAATAGACAACTGTTCTTGTTCTTGTGCTTGCAATCTTTTAGCCAATTGATGATCAGCATCAATCTTTGCCTGTATATCATCTCATGTTTCAATCAAGGCAATATTGGCTTCTTTTTCTTTATCAGCTTTCTCTCTTGCAAGTCTTTCTTCTTCATCAAATTCAGCTTGTAATTTTAAAGCAGCTTCTTCATCAAGCCTGATTAGATCTTTCTTCTTCATAGGTTTCACATGTTCTATCAATATTCCTTTACCTTTGTCCCGTGATTGTTGTGAAGATAGTTGTGAAGATATTGTTGTTGTAGATTCACCTAGCTCTTGTATAATAACCCCTTTCTCCTTGGGTTTTGTACTTTTTATTTCCATAAGTGCTTGAGCCAAAGTAATATCATCAATAGTTGTAATTGTAGCAGTAGTTGTTGTAGCAACACTAACAGTTGTTGCATCACCAGCAGTACTAACTACATTACCAGCAGCACTAACCTAAGCAGCATCAATAATTAGCTTAACAATGTTAATAACTTCAACTACTTCTTCAGCAACTTCCTCACCAGTAGAAACATTCATATCATGAACACTAACCAGGGTAATTTCTTCATCTGCATCAATAGCATCAATCCTCCCCTATTTGGATGCATCCTCACCTAAACTTTCTTCATCATTAGAGGATTCTACCCTAGCTGTCAAACCAACTTTGTATAATCTCTTCAGCTTATGAGTTCTTGACCTATTTTCTTTTCAAGCTTCTTGACCCTCCTTTTCAAACTAGCAATCTCATTATGTTGAGAGGCCTTTGTCTTCTCCAAATCAAGAACCCTGTTTTGTAAAGTGGTACATAGTGCCATCAATTCATCAAGTTTAAGTCTATCCTTATCACTTCGAAGTGTGTACCTTTTCGAGCAGTGAATTCATTAGAAGTTTAGATACATTCTCAAACTTAGTTTGAGCAATAGTATCCCCCATGGTTTCTTAGCACCTGGGATCACCACCTGAAGTAGTTCCTAGGGAACTAGATTCATTAGGTGTTGCCTTGGATTGGGTCTTATCTATGTTACCACTGTCCTGCTCTGCTTCTAAGCTAGAAGCAGTAGTGGCAGCCCTCACTAAACTGTCACCCAACTCTTTATGGACAACCTCATCTGCAACACTTCCAATAGGATCACTAGGCTGAGGTACTTGAGTGTCCTTTCTTTTAGAGTTCCTAGTTTTTTGTATCTTTTGAGGTTGATTAGATGGTTGAATAAAAGTGGGTGTGTGATGGGGATCAGTTGGAATTGTTGAACCTTTACCCAATTGTGATTGGTTTTGTACCACCATTGTTTGAAATAAAGGTGTTACTCTACCAGAAAAACCTTTGCCTATTCTTCTTATGTTTCCAAAAATCTTTTTAATGTGATAGGGTGCAATATAAATTCTCTTATGAGTTGGCAGCCCATCAAATTGTTTGTCCAAAAATATTGGTACAAACCTTGGATACATCAAAAAATTTACTTGTTTACTATCTAAGTTTCTAATCATACTATTAAAAATCAATTTTGAAAAGTTAAATTTCTGGTTTGTGGCTAAGCATATAATGGCAGATGCCATAGTACTACTAAACTTATTCCATGCCATAGTCTTTGGACTTATACACTGTAAAATAGTATGAATTAGAAATTTCCATTGTGGGGAAAAGAATGGTTTATAAAAAGTTAAATTTTGTGAAATTTTCCCATACCCCATCAATGTAAGTTGTTCAAAAATGGTAGAATTTGGTAAACAATCAATACCTTCTTCATCTGCTAGTTGAAGATCTCTTCTAACAGATGATTCAGTGATGATTATCTTCTTGCCATCTACTAGGGCATGTAACTGTTCTTCCCCATTGATAGTTTTGGCCTTGACAGTAGACCAGAACTGTTCAACGTAAGAAATATATATAGTAAGATTAACCGTTAATGCATACCTTATAGGGTGTGCATTTAAAAAATCCACAATTTGTTCAAACCCATCACTCTCTGTGGGTTTAGACAAAAATGCGACCATATTATGAGTATTTGCAAACTTTAGAGTCGCCATTTGTGTTGGGTTTTGATAATGGATGATAAAATTGAGTTAGGGTTTGTAATTAGAGAGTATATGAGAGAATGAAACATATTAAATGATTGATTGAAACCCTTGATCGAAGTATTTATGAAAAATACCCTCAACAACCCAGCAGTAGTAACTCAGCAGTAGTAAGTTATGCCTAGCAGCATTAACTTTGAGTCACCAGCATTAACTCTAATTCCATTCTAAACAGCTTTTCCATCATTAATTTAACACTTTTCTTTGCTTTTCCTGCAAAATGTTAGTCCAAAAACCAAGAAAACACAAGCATCTTTAAATGAAGCATAAGCTAAAAATAGCCTAATTGCTTCAATTCTTGCAACAAGGGCAAAGACTTCATCATAGTCAAACCTTTCTTCTTGTGTGGACCCTTGAGCAACCAATGTTGCTTTATTTCTTATCACAATTCCCCTTTCATCCTTTTTATTCCTGAAAACCCACTTAGTGCCTATAGCCTTTTTTCTATTTGGTAAATCCACTAAAGTCTAAACATCTTGTAACTTGAATTGTAGAAGCTCTTCTTGCATAGCCTCTATCTAGCTTAGATCCTTCAATGCATGAATTACTTTTTTGGGTTCTTCCTGTGATAAAAAGCAAGCAAACAAGCAGTTTTGAAGGTCTTTATGGTTTGTTATTTGTTGAATAGTACTAACAAACTCATATTCCTTCAAATTCTTTGAAATCTTTCTTGTTTGTGTAGTTGATTGCAAATCTCCAATCACTTGATCAAGGGGATGATCTTTATGAATTCTTGTAGTTAGAATAGGACTGACTTGGATTGTTGTATCCAAATTGTTCATGTCAGCCTCTGCACCATCATCTTCATCATCCCTTGAGAAGTCAAATATGCTATAATCTTCCAAAGCAGGCATATTTAGATCAAATGGAAGTTCAATGCTTGTTTTTCCACCAACAGCATTAACCTTATTTATGCCAGCAGCATTAACAGTGTTAGTGCTGTTAACATTATCATCCTTCTCTTGATCATTACATTCACTATCTTTTCTTAGATCTTTATCAACCTTCTTTCCATCATCACTTGAAGGTTTAGATCCATCATCATGAGAACTCTTTGATTTTTGGGAAAATGGTAGATCAGCAGTCTATAATGGTAGCAAAATGTAATATTTGACAGGTTATGTCTCCTTTTTAGCTTGACCTGCATTATCACTTGCTTTTGTACCTACAAAATCATTAGACTGTGTACCTGCAACAACTGGCTCGTAATTCATTGTTCTTGTTAGTGCATCAATATCAAATAGCCAATCTGGTCCACTACCTACAGCATTAGGTGTACTCTCACTAAACCTAATATGCAAGTTTTCTTCCATTATCCTTGTTATACTATTGAATACTTTAAAGGCTTTACTATTCAAAGAGTATCCAACAAAGAAACCTTCATCACCCTTACCATCAAATTTGTCTAAGTGATCTATGTTATTGAGAATGGTAACAGGACACCCAAATGGTCTTATAAAACTTAAAGTTGGTGTTCTACCATGAAAAAGTTCATATGGGGTCTTGTTATGAGGCTTAACTACTAAGACTCTATTTTGCACACAACAAGCAGTATTAACTGCTTTTGCCCAAAAAGTAGTTGGCAACTTAAAATCAGCTAGCATAGTCCTAGCAGCCTCAATTAGTGTCCTATTCCTCCTCTCAGCAACTCCATTTTGTTGAGGAGTTCTAGCTACACTAAATTGTCTCAAAATAGCACTTCAATTTTACAAAATTGATTCATTTTTCTGTTTTTGAACTCATTTCCATTATCACACCTAATACACCATAACCTTGTGATCTACTAGATTTTCATCCCAGTTTAAAAGGACTTAAGATGCCAATATCTCATCCTTATACTAGAAATAAAAACCCATGTAAACCTACTGTAATCATCTGTGACAACTAGGCAATACATTTTCTTCATAAGGCTTTACAAATGTTGGACCAAATAAGTCCATATGTAACAAATGTAAAGGAAGACTGATTGAGTCCTTTGTTTTGGACTTACAAGAGGCTCTGTATTGCTTTCCCTTTTGACAAGCAACACAGGTTTGATCATTTTCAAAAATTTTGGAAGGTAAACCTCTTAACAGATTTTCCTTTAACCAATTTATTCATAGGTGTTTAAAAATTTAAGTGTCCTAGCTTTTTATGCCAAAGTTTAATTTATCAGATGTGGCTTTTTGCAACCAACGCAAGTTAAACCTCCTTTAGTAACTATGGTTCTTTAAATCAGACACTATACCGATATTGTTCTTGCTTTTTAGGAACTCTAAGTAAAAACTTTACATTCATCAATTAACTAAAGTTTGGAGATAAAACAATACATTCATGTCATTAAAAGCACACTATTCTATTAACACCACATTTGTGAGACACTTAAGAGATTAAACTTTAACTCTCTCAATAAAATACAACATTTTCAAAATCTAGATTACTATTTTAATGGTACCTTTTCCTGTGATTTTTCCTCCTTTGAGGTTCCATCCAAAAGCAACATATCTTCCATCTATCTCTTCATAGTCTGTAAGATAGGACATGTTCCATGTCATATGTCTTGAGCATCCACTATAAATCACTCCTTGATCCTATAAATCCATTTGTGGATTGCCCTGCACATTAGGTATTTCTTTTGGGGACCCAAGGCATCACTGACTTGGATCTGCCTTGTGCATCAATATAATTAAACCTTTTTAGGTGATGATGCACTGTTGTGTTTAGAAACAGGGTCTAAAACTTAATGCTATTGGTTCCAAGCACCAATAAAGTTGGAGGCCTTAACAGCATTAAAATTATTTCCCTTAACAGCATTAACTACTGCTTTTGGCCTAGCAATATTAATTTTTTTTTATCCCTAATAGTATTAACCTTTTGATTAATATTATTGTTTTTAAATGTTGTGTTCTTATAAATGGGCCTCTTAACAGTTAAATGTGCTGTTTTAGAAAGATATGACATTTGGTCCTAGCTTCATTCATTGTTGTATTTTGAGTGATAACCAGTAACTTATCTAGCAGTAAAAACTAATACTGCTATTTTTGAATATTTGTCTAGCAGTATAAATTGAACTAAACCAACCTCATTAGACGGCTCTTTGGAAACCAATTTCCTTTTTAGCAACACAAGCACAGAAAGGGGGTGAATCTTTGTAGCAAAGTTTTGATGATTCCTTTAGAATTTTCCAAACAGGTTTTAACCATCCTTTGATTTGAAACTGTTTTTGATGGTAATTGCAAATCAACTTGCAAATTATCAAAGCTTCCACACACATAACAGGCCTTATTAAACATCTCAAAATTGCTTCCTAGTTTTTGAGACATCATATTGTTCCAATTTTTTTGATTGCCTCTTGGACTGTGAGTGTTTTGCCTATGTTGCTCAACTTGTTTAACGGTTTTCCTAGTAGTTTTTTCTTGTTGTTTAGATTTGACAAACTCTTCTAGACATACTAGGCATAACTATTTCTATTTAATTTTGCAGACACAATCCTCTTTCTCATCATCTAACACCCATTCTTCAATACATGGGGCATCATCATTCTTCCTAACTACCTTAGGCTCTTCTTCACTAGACATAGCTTTACAATTCTCAACTACAGGCTTATTAACAAACTCATCTAAACCAATAAAAGACAGTATGTGTTGAGGCAGATGAACATTTCCTGTGATAGGGAGTGGAAACTTGCATTATAAATTTTCAAGCCTTTAACATTTCTTGCAATTGTCAACTATCTGACACTCTAATGAGCTTTTAAACTTTTGAGATTCATGTTATCAAATTTATCTACATTAATTAGAATGCCCATCTTTTTCTTTTTGAACCATGTCAAGCTTTTCTAAGCTCTCCGAAAATAAGTATTTTTTTTTTTTTTATATTTCTCCTATTGTGAATTTCAAATTTTAAAGCCTTTAATATCTTGTAAATAAATAGACCATTTGCCTTTATAAACTTCAATTTTTCTCCACGACTCTAAACTGTTCTATAACCCAAACAAGTAACTCAAATTTTTCTTTAAATCTTTGAATAAGTGATCATTTGAGATATAAGAGATTCAATAGTTTTCAACAAATTTTAACAATAAATCATTGGGAATTATCTTTGATCAGGACTTAAAGAAGAGAAAGCATTGAGATCATACATAGGCTTCCTCTGCCTGATCCACTCATCATATCCACTAAGAACCACACAGGACACCCAAAGTTGATGGAAGTAGATGTTTTCCACAATAAAAAATAGTGCACACTCCTCTGATCTTCCTTATTCTTGTTGTCCTTGATTTCTTGAGCTCTATCACCCCTAGCAAAATGTCCCTCTTGTGGCAGTTTGAGACTCCACTTTTAGACTTATTCAAAACCACAGTCGCATTGCATTAACAGTAAGCTACCTTCCTGTATTCTTTCAAAAACCTCTGCCCTCAATAGTCAACATGGCCATTTTGCCATCTCAAATCTATCTCTTCCAATATCATCTAATGGATTTATAGCCAGTCCTCAGATTGTTTAGTTGAGGGACCTATTTGGGTTGACTATCAAAGAATGGCACTAATAATAGCATCACTCAAGTTTATCAATATTTGTAAAATTAGTAGCATTTAAATTAGTGCTAGCAGAAGAAAACTTCATGACAGTATTAACTGCTTCATTAGTCTGCTTAGTGTTGGTATTTTGAAGAGGACACAAAAGCCAGTTTTGTGTGCTTGAACTTAATCTAGACATCCCTTTAACTTCTGTTTCAGATACACTTAAGGTTTTGAAGAGATCATCCCATGCTCATTGTATTCAAATCAGCTTTAATTCCCCACACAACTGTCATGTGTGTTCCACTCAGGTGACAAACATCTTAATCATTTTTTTATTAACATCTTCTGTGAAAGCCTTTTTCAATCCAAAAAGCCCAACTGACTCACAACTTTTAGAATGCCCTAACAAAAGTTTGATCAAGCATCTTTGAGCTTGGAGCAGTGAAGTTTTTCATAATGCTAGCTTTAAGAGATTCCCTTTGAGTCTTTCTTGTAGCTCCAGCATTCCACCAATCTCTTTACAACAGCTTCAAGCAACTCTTATCATCTTTATAGATGTTAAACTTTAACTGATGTGTCATTGAGAATGCCCATCAATCAAAAGTACTTCTAGCTTCCCACCTCTAATCTTCTTTGAGCCTCTTCTCAGCAGTTGTAAAAGCCATCACTGTCACAACACCATCTACAGTTGCTGTTTTTGGCAAGGTTTGCACGATTCTCTATGACTTCCTATCCCACAGTGCATATCCTATCATCTTGATATATTGTTTCAATAAAAAAGGATAGTTTAGGGAAATTTTTTTAGTAATATTATTGCTTCCTCATCCCCAAAGCTCATACTCCCAGGTTTGAGCATGGGAACTTTAGATGCAGCCACCATGTGTGTAGAAATCTTGATCCATATCTTTTAAAAAAAATCTTGTGTATAAAAACAGGTTCTATCTCTTCAAAGCTTCTAACAAAGCTCTGATAGCACTTGTTGATCCCACTTTATAGATCGAATTCCTTAAGCTTGTTAAGTTTAGTTATATTTAGATAAATCTAACACAACTATAGTAAAAACTTTGTTTGAATGTATTAAAGATTTTGCAGAATCTAATCTTTAATATTAAGAAAAAATATCAATGAAATAGTAAAATGATGAACATACAATTCAACAAATAAGCTCCAATATATTAATGATTAATAATACAAATACTCTCAACATTAATTAGATTACAAAGACCGAGAAGCAAAGAAATATACGACTATATGATTTTGGTTTAGGTTTTCTAGTACATCAAACTCGATGCCTAATGACCCATCCTTTTATACACAAAGAGTCCTAGTCGGCTTACAATACTTCCCTAAGTATCTAAAACTTTTCTATAAACAACTAATACATATCATATAAGCATTACTAACTAGCAGCATTAACTTGATACTCACTAGCAGTAGTAACTTCAAGCATATTTTGACTAGCAGTATTAACTTCAACTGAGCAGTCTTAACTTTGTACTAACAGTAGTAACTACTTAGCATATTTTCTTTGAAGTTTATCAGCAGCATTAATATTCACTAGCAGTACTAACTGTGTACTAGCAGTAGTAAACACTTAGCATATTTTCTTTGAAGTCTCTGAGCAGTACTAACTCCAGCTGAGCAGCATTAACACAAAAATGAGCAGCAGTAATTCAAACAACATCAAGAAGACTTTTAATCCTAACATAATCATCATTTGATCATCATACTAGTCCGGATATAGGTCAAAAGACTCCGGCTATATGTTTGATTCCTAGTTGTTTGTCTACGACAACTCGGTATTAGCTTCGTGAGGATTAGCTAATAAAATATTCATCATCCCAAATATATGAATGTTTAATGCTCAACCTCATGTCTAACGAACTTGGTTGAGAAAGTTCATATTTGTTATTTCAAAACGTGAACTAATTTTAAAGCATTTCTCATAATTAAGATTAAAGGCCGAAAGGATTCTTGTTATGTTAAATAGACAATATTTTGATTAAACTACCCGTTCGTTCTTTTGATTATACTAAAGATTCATGATCTTAATCATTATCCAATTACCTCCATTACTCTTGCTCCCATATAAACATGTTTAATTATCTTGAAATTTGTGTTATGCAATTATCTTTAAGATAGTGACAGTCTTAGTTTAGATATTATCCTTTTCGTAATATAATCGACCCTTTCTAAAAATTACCAATCCCTGTGGTACGACCTGAGTTCTTAAAACCCTAAAACCTATCTATAAATAGATTTATACTTTAACCCGTGTGTAATTGGAAATTGATAAACTAGAATTATGAATTAAAGCTTATAACACATCAAAGTTTTGGCGGCCGTGTTGGGGATTGATTTCATTCTTGAATATTCATTTTAATTACAAATTAAAATTTCAAAATCGCCTAAAATTTAATGCAAACTAAACAATTTTTCCACAGAAAGTGCCCGCCACATACCATTGTGCGCCGGTTTTCTCAAATTACAAAGTACGGTCGTACTTTTATCAGTATGCCGCACTGCTCTTGTCCCTTTTACAAACAGAACCAGTTTTTCAAAGGAAAGGAACATCAAAACCAAAAACCCTAAAAAACCCAAAAAACCCATAAGCTGTAAATTGACCCTTTGAAGATGTGGAATTTATTCCTTGTGTTCATAATAGTCAAAATCTTGTATTTTCGTAATTCATACATTAAAATGAAAAAAAACCAAAAAGAACTATTTGATAGCCTGCTAATTTAAAATTCTAAATTCCTGTGTATTATTTTCTATGTGTTGCTTATTTGACTTTGATCTCATGCAAAATAAATATAAGAATAAAAACTTAAAAAGAATTAAAAAAAATTATTTGATGATCAATATGCTTAAAAACTTAATACTTGCTTTGTTTAATAAATATTTAGTAAATAATAAAATTAAGAAACATAAAAATGCTAAAATTAAAAATTTTAAAAGTCTTAAAACTCAAAAAGTATGCCGCACTTTTTCTGAAGTGCGCCGCACTTTCTTTGCTGAAACCAAACAGAATGCTTGTTTCTTCGTTTTTGAACGAGAATTGCTTAAACTTAAAAATGCTATCTTTTTATTTATAATATGTAAATGTAAAAAGGTGTTGTTATTTTTTTAACTAACCCACTAATGTTTATTTTAATGTTGTCTTATTTTATAAGAGTTATGGATCCAAATTCGAGTCTTGGAAAAATTTTCCTAGAAGAAGACGTCGTTGTAATTTCGAGTGACAAAGATGAAGGATCTGGAGACTGGATTTCTCCAGAATTTTAGGACACTGCTAACAGTGGAAAAAAGAAAGAAACGAAGGGTATGGTTTTTCACCAGATGGAGACCGAAGAAGTTAGCGATAGATTCGTGGCTCCTTGTTTCGTTAATGGGCTGGAAGCTTATGATGGGGAGATTAACCTTGGAGTAGAGGAGAACATGATCTCAAACGAATATGCAGTAAAGTTATGCCTGGAAAATGAAGTTAGAAGAGGAAACAAAGTGGTTAAGAAGGAACTCATTGTTGCACTAAGAGGTGAAATCTATTTTGTGAAGTTCATTATCAACCCAGAAGAAGATGATGTTGAACCTAGGGTGATTTTCGGAAGATTATTCTTACGCATGACCAAAGCAATTGCTTATTCAGGTTAACGTCATATATACCCTGAATAATATCAATTCATGAAAAAATCGAAGAAGAAGAAAAGAGAAATGATGATTGGGACCATTTGCTTGATTTCAACATAGATGATGTACCACTGTTGGGTAAAGAAGGACTTCCACCATTCGTGAGCAAAATGGGGAAGAGTAGCCGTAATACGAAGCCAGCAATGGAAAACCTTAACTTTTTCTATCAAGATATAGGAACATCTTCATCAGCTGGTGGTCATTTAACTCAAGAAGAAGCAGCTAAAGAAGCAATAGCGATCAGAATGAGCCAAAAGTTTGCCTTATTAGAGGAGGAAAGGCCTATAATCGAGACAATGGCTTATCATGACAAATATAAGAAAAATCTCGATGAAGTTTGGAAAGACAAGGTGGAGTTAGATGGAAAGATTGTAAAAGAAGAAGAAGAAGCAGTAAAAAGGATTAAGGGAGAAGCATTAAAAGAAAAAGATGACCCTGGAGCATTCATATTTCCCATCAAACTAGAGGGACAGGTTAACAAGAATGCGTTAGCAGATACTAGGTCGGATATAAATACTATGCCTTTTTATATCTATGTGTAGTTAGGGAGAGAAGATATGAAGAAGGTTGATAGAGGAATCACGATGATAAATCACACTCAGGGAGAAGCTATGGGGATACTCACAAATGT
>BQNB010037339.1:0-49508 GCA_026074375.1 Tanacetum coccineum | reverse complement strand
TACTCTTACAACAAGCACAGCCCAAGACAAAGAGGAGCCTTTGGACCTCTATAAAAGAAGAGAGACCAAGCCGAACAAGACCACACCCTGTTTTTACTTTTAGTTAAATTTTTATTAAGTCTTTTTAGAAATTAATGTAATTCAGTCATGTTTTAAGAGTTTATGTTGTAAGTTTCAAAATTTTAATCAAAGTTTGAGAGTTTTCTTTTGGAAAATTGCTACTACCACTGTTGGAATTTAAATTCTCATATAACCCTTTTAATTCTGTTTATCTTGTGCACCAATGGTTTAAAGTTGTTAAACCATACTTATAATCACTGTTCTAGCCCTTTACTTCATTTAAAAAGCTAAAAAAACCCGAAATTTACAAATTAAGGGGGTGTTTGGTTTAGACCCAAAATGGGTCATAATGGGTTTTGCATGGGTCAAGCTCACTCAGCCAACTTTGGCTGAGTGTGTAGGCTTTATTAAGCCTTTTTAATCACAGCTTTTAGTGTAAGAATAAGTTTTTAAGTGTATTTTGGTTTCTGTCAAATTTGGAATAAGCCAATTTGAGCTTAAGTGCTCAAGCTGCATAAGCAGCTTAAGCAATTGTTTTTGTGCTCTATTGTGTTGTTTCTAGCCCTTTAAACCAACCATGTTCTGTCCCTTTTGGTTTGACCAAGCATAAGTCAAAGAGTTTGTATGTATTTTTTTTTGAGAATAGCCATTTTTAAGCCCAAAATTCAGCAGCTTTTATTGTTTTTTAGGCCCCCAAGTTTTGAATATAAGCTCAATACCCTCCCTTTTTATTCTGTCTTTGGTTGGTTTTGGCTAAAAAGCCCCAGTGTGCTTATTGTGATAAGCCCAAAAAGCCTTAAGCTTACTGCATAACCTCCCCTGGTGCTGAGCACCATAAGTAGGCCTGATTTTCTAGCTTATTTAACCTTAAGCTATAGGATCTTTTGGCTTTTTAACATAGCTTATAGGTAGGCCTTTTAGGTTTAGCAGCTTAAATCTCTTAGTTAGCTTCTTAGTATAGCTTATTTAGTGCTTAAAAGTCCACTATTTCTGTTTTATTTTTATAAACTGTTAAACTAGCTTATTTAAATTTCAGCTTAACTTAGGGCTTATTTAGTGACCATAGCTTATCATTAGGCCACCCTTGCCCTAGTAATTTATTCCTATAGTTTCTTAGCTTATTGTGTAGCTTAAATCAGAAAAAGAAAAAGAAAATAAGCCCATAAGCTTTTAAGCATTCTGTCCTAAAGAGCTTAATTTTCTGGCTTATTCCCTAGGATTTAGACAAAGTGCTTATTACAAAAAATGTTCCTCTTAAGCCCCTGAATAAGTTTGCTTTTTTAGGTTTTGGCTAATAAGCACTTTGGACCCTTCTTGTAATCGGGGTCCAACTCAGGGACCACTTGTGTAACTTTCTCTTTTACAGTTAACATTGTTAGTCCCTGTGGTTAGTTAGCCTGTTACCCCGTTTGTCCTTGTGTCCTTTTCACTGTTAGTCCTTATAGTTAACTTTAGTTAGTTTATTTAATTTAATTAATTAAATTAGGTTTAGATTTTAATTAGTTTAATTACTTTAATTATAATCAGTAAAATTTGGGCATTTTTATATTTTTAGAATTGTTAACTTTTTCTTTATTTTATTTTATTTTTTCAGAATTTTTATAACTTTTATTTTTTGTCTTTTTCTATTTTCTTAGTTTTAATTAGTTTTTAATCTTTAAAAATTCATAAAAAATCCAAAAATTAATAAAAAAATATTTTTCTTTTTTATAAAATTTTCTTTTGTCATTTAGTGTCTAGGAAAAATATAAAATTTAGTGTAGGCTTAATTTTTCTTAAATTTCAGTTTTAGACCCGTTTTTACCGGGTGCGTTTTACCGTTTCTTTTCGTTTTACATTCAAACGACCTCCGTTTTTGTTCTAGTTTTCTTTATTTTTGTGCTAGTTTTCTTTATTTTTAAGTTATGTTAATTAAGATTTAATTTAGATTTTAATTTAATTTAGCATTTATTTTTCCTTAATTTTTTAAATGTATTTAGGTTTACCGATACCTTATTCTCTGTTCCCCGTATTTTAGTTTAGATGGTCAATTTTTAGGATTTCCTTATTAAACTATATTTTGAGTTTCTGCCGTAGTTTTTAAGATCCTTCTATTTTCTTATATTTGTTTCCCGTAGAATAAATAGATGTTTATTTAATTAATTTTAGATGTAATTATATCAGTGTTCATATCTATATTCTCCATCAGTCAATTTCTCATCAAACCAGGATACTTTATTGGCAGTCATCATCGTTGGGACAGACGACCCGAATATCTCTCTGGAATCTTTTTATCAATTGATTTGATTCTTATATATTTTATTTTAATAGGTATTGACTTTTTCCCTTTGCAAGGGTAAAGAGTTTGGATTTGCTTAGTCTTTTATACTATATACTATCCAAACGAGTCAATTTTGGCGCGGTTGCGGGGAGGCATGTTGCTTACGATTTCTATTCCGACTTCTTTGATACGCACTTGTCTTATTATTAGTATATCATATTTAAAAAAAAAAAAAAAAAAAAATTAAGAAAACACAAAAATAATTTTTATTTTCTTTTTTATTATACATATCATATAAAAATTAAAAACCAAAAAATATCGCAAAAATATAAAAAAAATTGTACATTAAAAGAAATTAAAATTTCACTATTGGTAGAAAATTACCAAAATAGAATATTCTCAACTGAGGTATTTATTACTCAATAAGTTCCGGTGAATTACTGAGTCCAATCGAACTAAGATTTGAACTTGCTTCTGTTGTCACTTTAACGATAGACGGCTCACCTCATTGTGATAAACAAACTATAAAGTGGGTATAAGGAGGGTTGTTCCTAGGAACTACGACCCGAATGGAGAAATAAGCTTCGCGCTATTCCTACTCCTCCGCTCACCTGTGCGTTTATCTTTTTGAGAGCTACCGTGAAGTAAGATTGATTCTAGGTTTAGTTGTCTTATCTGATTTTGGTCCAATTGTGAATTATGTTGATTAATAAATCATAAAACAAAAAAAAAAAATCTTCTTTTTCCTCTTAACTGTTTAATTCTTTTCTTGTCATTTATTTGTTTAATTCGGATGGAGTCTTCTCTCTGTTTTGAATGTTTGTAGGGCGGTGTAGGACAACGACGGTTAACTCTATATTGTTATTCGTGCACGTGTCAAAACAGTGCGGTTGTATCTCATTGATGTGAGGTTTGTCTTAGTTGTACTTATTGGAAAATGGAAATCAAATCGATTTTTTCAAATCGTATACTCTTTTGATCAATCTCCAAGTTTCTTCTCACCACCCCAACATCTAAGCAAATCTTATGTAGAATTTGCAGGGAACGATACTCAATATTGTCAGGTCTGTTACACCTCAATAACAGTAAGTTTTATCTATCCGAGCCAGTATTACAGCTTGATATTCAATTCCCCGCAAGATTTGCATAATCTTCAACAGCAAAATCTTGCTGTGAAATGGGTAGGGGTCCTCATTGCGACCTATTGAATGTCAACGATGAGTCAAAACTATATTTCTTTCGGTTTTGATCAACTTCAATCCCGCAATTTTCCTGTCAATCATCAACCGTCATCTACCCATATGAGCATGGAAGCTTTGCTAAGCCAGAGGACCTAATGAAATCGATGAAAGCTTTTCACAAAAAGTTTTATTCGTATTTTTTGGGAAAAACGCCTTAATGTTATATTGCAAGCTTGGCGACAACATTTTGAAGTTATGCACGCTCACATCCGAGGGAAGTGCTTAAGAACTTGCGTGCAAACTTGTTCCAAGATTGTGAAATCATAGTGACGCAGCTATCTGAGTACTTCAATATCTCTCGGCCTTGGAATCGCCCTCTCGCTCTACTAGTGATAATGATGTTGACGGGGACATCATTCTTGCAATCACACCCGAATCACCAACCAAAGAGGCCGTGTAACTCTCTAAGTTTTGGGGGACGAGCATCTTGTCTTTGACACTATTCGTGGCAACGGAACTCGGTACGAATTCATAAAGTCTAGTGTCGAGAAACCTTTTGTCCCAACCCACCCCTCCCCCCAATATTGAGTTCGTGTGGATTTTTCGAGATAGTGTGATTTGCTCTATATGATGATTCTTCAAAGAATTCTATGATTTTTACTTTCTCTTTCCTCGTAGAACCGGCTCGTGCGTGTTCGATTATCGATGAAGGTTTTACCGTTAAGTGACGAGTCATTTTCCGGGAGGAGACATTCCAAAAGAGATATTTTATGACATATTGCTCTCTACGATCCTATTCTTTGAGATCTTGATGAGAAGAAAATTGCTTTCGACCTAAGGTAGATACGAATTAATGATGAGGTGCTGGAAGGCATCCATTCGCAATTTCCACCAGGAACTTGATTCTTTCCCTTTGATGCTGATTCTGATCTTGTGAATCCGTGATAAATCGAGAATTTCGATTTTGATTCTTTCTCCTAAGATCGATCTCCCTTTCCATGCATTCGCGGTGAACTATCCTTCTAAATCAGATTCCACCAGAATGAGGAAGTTGAATTTGACACGGAGGTGGATATTCTGTTTTGCGAAAGTTGTGCTCTTGACGATAACTTTCTCCTCGACCTCCGGAAGACTCTTCAAGCCATTCTAATGTATCGATCTCTCCCTCCTTTCATTATCCCGGTGCGGATAATGATTCTCTTATGAGGAGATGACTTGTTTCTTGAAGATGACGGATCAATCACAGCACACAGGTTATTGGAGTGATGATGTCGCTCGTAGATGACGATATTCTATTTCCCTTCCCAGAGTTATTCGAATCGTTTTATGTTGATTATCCCAATTAGGGAATTCGAGACCCATTGATGTGGTGGATGACTAGCCCCGTAGATGTGCTAATGTTTTTACCACCCATCCCATCCTGTGAGCAGATTTCATACCACTAGTGAATTTTTCGCTTATGTTGTATGGATCTTTCTCCTCATTTCTTGTTATCCAGGTTTATTCTGGCCTTTCTCTTCGTCTCTGTTGGATTGAAGACACTCACGCATACTTGAAGGTGATCTCTCCTTCTGGCATTCAAAAAGTTCATTTCCTTCTAGGTCAGCTGGATGTATCTCATTCGCGCGGAGTGGAAATTTTCATGAATGTTCAATACTTATCGTGTCATTGAATGAATAGTACTCGGCATGTTGATGATTTTAATTTCCCCTTGTTTGCTCTCAAGGGGATCTTTGTGTAGAATCCTTGTGAGGAGAGGGGTGTCATCAGTAGATGTCATAGCAGACCTCTCTTAATACATAGCGCCTTCTAGGTTGATGGACATGGCACCTCCCTGCTTAAGATCCGTAGTTGTAATAAATGTTGTTGTGTTGTGGATTAGATTTGCTTGTTTAGGTTCATATTACGTGTTTACCTGGTGTTGTTACTTGTCCAGGATTGCCCGGATTGTGAAGTCTCCTCAGTTTTGTCATTCATCAAGGTTTAACATCCTAAGCTTTCAATGGGGAATCCGATATCCTAATCTTTGACTAACGTTTTATCTTTTGGCATCCCTCATTAAATGTGCCTATAGGTGATTACTGTGTACCCTTCAAAAATCGAGGGAGACGATGTTTAGTTCTAGTTTGGGGTGGTATCTCTCGTTTAGATGTTTCCTGCAGCATTGTTACCACGTAAAACGTTTTTACCACCAAAATACATAAAATGAATAAAAAATTGAATTTTTTTCAACAATTATGTATTATAAGTATTTTGTCACAGTTTTGCTTTTTCGTTTTGGGTAGAATAAGATAATTTTTGGACTGATCGGGACGTGTTGAGCCTAGCTTAGTTCCTTTTTAGGCATAAGCTTTTCAGAATTCTCTTGTTTGAATTTTAATAATGTGCAAGAACGAGAATGATTAGAGTTTTAAATATAAGGTTATGTGCCAAGCAAGATTCTTCTAAGAAATTATACAGTAACATGTGGTTTTCTCTCCGTGAATTTCTAATCCACCTAATCATACGTACTCAATTTATTTCACTAACGTCATCGATGTTTTCAGAAAAAGCTTCAAATTTGTAACTTGAGTTTTCAAAGCGGTGTGATTTTGCGTAATTAAAAAGATAAATGCCAATAGAAGCATTGATATGAATAGTGAATGCGAAAAATGTAGAACTGAAATTTGCAATATCGAAGCATACAGTTGATTTTATTGGAGCAAGTAAAAGGGTGTTGTGATATTACTTCCTGCTAACAACGGGTGGGGGTTCAACTAGACGTCTTTGCTACTAGGGATTTGGTCCGTTTTTTCGTCAGTGATATCTCACTTGTGTGAGAAAGGATCTAGGTGAGGGTTCAAACTAATTGACACCAATCCTTAGCATATTGTAGGAATAAGGTTTTTCTGTTGATGTGATTTCCCACTACGCTAGCACGGGGTGGGTTTTTCAAACTAAGAAACACCGGTCGTGGTTGTGATATCTGCTCCGTTACCACGAAGGTAGGGGTGTCAACTAAGCAACGCATTCCTAGCTTTAGAAACTTATGATTATGATGTTGAAACGATGTTTTTTCCTTTCTTGCAAAAAGTTCTAAAATTTTAATGTCAAATCAAGGTACGAAGTCTTAATAAGTTGTTGCTTTTGAGTCATGATTCATTTTGAATTAAGACTTTTGAAGAATAAGTTGGTCTGGGTTAAATTAAATGAGTTACACGCCAAGTTTCAAATCCGCCTTTATCATGTTGGGAGTTGGAAAATTCACAGATGTATAAGTTGAGTGCTTAACGCATAAAAACTTATATCGAAAATGATCTTGTCTTAATTGCTTAGCTCTTTGAACTTGTGAAAAATCTTGAGGTACGATGGATTTATACGTCAGACATCGTAGAAATCACTTTTACGCGACGCTTTCATTCTATGATCCAGTTTGATAAATAAGAAGAAAAGTGCATCACAAACTTGTTAAAAAAATGAGAAAATCCAAATATATTAGTTGTAGTTAGTGTAATTTAGAAAATGGTGAAAACGGTGGCTTTTACATGTTTACTTCATCAAACATTGCGTAGAGGACACAACAATACCCTTAGTTTGGGGGGATGTGAGAAGTGCTTCACGTAAAATATCTTTTTTTTCCTCTAATAATCGAGCTTAAATGTCCAAAAACAGGAAAATACTGTCCAAATATATGTTTGTTTTGCATTTGTATTGTGCAGGGACAGTGGATTTGTCAACAAAAAGACTGAAACCAAGCCATAATGAACTAAACTTGAGCATGGAATGCGAATAAACTGGGCAAAATCAAGGCCAAAGCCCAAATGTCAAAGTCAGAGTCAATACTGAAGAATCAGAGTTAAACCGGACAAGCCCGGAAATGAGAATACTATTGAATGCAATCTTAACCCATGTGTGATGGGCCGGGAGGAAGCCCCAATAGTATATTTGTATGAAGATGTGCAAGACCAAATGGGCCCTCAATCATTTACCAAGACAGGCCCATTTGTGGTGCAATAGACAAAGACTGTGAGACTTTGAAGGCCTCAATCCTAGCCAGTTACAGCCAATTCTCAGCATTGTACACACAAAACCCACTCCATAACCTTCTTGGCTTGAAAAAGCCCAATAATCCAACCTGTACATTATGGGCTCCAAACCCAATACAGCCAATACAAGCCAATAATCTTTTTATAAAACAATAAGGCATAAAGGTCATTTTTAAAGTGTTTTATAAGAGAAAATGGAAAATATAAGATAAGGGACTAAATCTGCCAAACCATACACCTTTTACCGCTTTTAAACGTAGGGGGCTGTTTGCAAAATTCAAACTTCTTTTATTGTTCTTGTGTTAATTAAAATGTGTCGGGTCTGACATTGCAATTAATTCTAAAACCTTTTTTTTATTTTTAGTTTATCAAGAGACCAGACAAGTGTGTTAAGCTGCATCTTTTGAAAGACTTTGGTTTTAGATAACTAAAATCGGCCCAATCTAAAGGTGCAAATTAGAGCTGAAAGTGGTAGAGGGACTAAACTTTGCCTGCGGTTCCCCATACTTGTTCTCTTTAAAACACTGAACCATAAATCAGTACCCTCCCCTTTCCGCCAAACCCAAACCGCCCTTTCCCACGGTTTCAAGCACAAACCACTCCCTAAGTACATTCCAGCTCACCTCTCACCTTTCCCCAAACCCGATTTGACCCTTATAACCCCTACCCTAACTGAACCTCACCGAGACCCATTTCAATGGTGAGATGGTGTGAATGGTAAAACAAGGGCTAGGATTGCTTTGGATTACTTCTACACTTACAGAAGCTACAGCTAGCACACCAAGATAGAAAGTTTGGGTAGCATCTATAAAAGAAAAGGAGGAAAAGCCGAAGTCGAACACCCTTCTACAACCTTTTTACTTTTAGTTAAATTTTATTAAGTCTTTTTAGAAATTTAATGTTAATTCAGTCATGTTTTAGAGTTTATGTTTGGTAAGTTTAAAATTTTAATCAAAGTTTGAGGATGTTCTTTTGGAAATTGTAGACTTACCCTGTTGGGAATTTAAATTTTCATATAAACGTCCTTTTAATTCTGTTTATCTTGTGCACCAATGGTTTAAAGTTGTTAAACCATACTTATAATCACTGTTCTAGCCCTTTACTTCATTTAAAAAGCTAAAAAACCCGAAATTTACAAATTAAGGGGGTGTTTGGTTTAGTGTTAAAATGGGTCATATGGGTGTGGTATATTGGGTCAAGTGGCACTCAGCCCTTTTGGCTGAGGGTGTGTAGGGTTTATTATAACCTTTTTTTGTGTGTCCTAGTTGTCTTCAATAATAAGTTTTTTTTGTCCCCCTTTGTATTTTCTGGTCAAAATATAATGATGCCAAAGTGCCTATAAGGGGTTAAGCTGTTGAAACAGCGCTTAAGCACCTTATATTTTTGTGTTGTTTGAGTTACTAGAAGCACAATGAAGAAAAACCCCCCTTGTGCGTTCCCTTTGCGTTTGACAAGTATGAGTCAAGTCTAGCTTTTGTCATGTTCTTTGAAAAAAGCTGAACTTAAAGCCATATTATCAGCAGTTTTCTTACCTTAGAAGCCTAATCTTTGAAGTTATAAGCTCAATTATGGCCCTTTTCAATCTGTCTTGGGTTGATTTTGGAAATTAGCCCTTGTGAGCTTAGTTGGGATAAGCCAAAAGGCCCTTAGCCCCTGTTTGTTACCTCCCCTTGGTGCTGAACCTCTTTCAGCCCCTTTTTAGTGTGGCTTCTATTTTGTATTAAGCTTTAGGATCTTTTTGCTTTTATTTGTAGCTTAATAATAGTTCTTTAATTCCCCAAACTTTTGTAGCTTATCTCACTCCTTAGCTTAGCTTAAATCTAGCTTAAAGTTCACTTTTTTCTGTTTTCCTTTTAAAAACTGTTAGATTTAGCTTATTTTCTCCCCAGCTTATTTTAGGGCTTAATCTAGGTAACTTAGCTTAAACTTAGGACTCCCCCCCCCCCTTTTTCTTTTTTCTTTTTTTCCTTCCCAGCCCCCCCCTTATCCTTATTAACTGTCCCCTATAGTTTTCTAGCTTATTTGTTGGCTTAAACCCCAAAAAGAAAGAAAAAATAAGCTAAAAAGCTTATTTAGCTTTTGCAGCCCCAAAAGCTCACACTTCTGGCTTATTCTTTGAGATTCAGCTTATGTGCTTATTATGAAAATTGTTCCCCATAAGCCCCTCTTCAACTTTGCTTTTATAAGCTTTGGCCAATAAGCACTTCTTTGGAACCCACCTGCAATCGGGGGAGTCCGCAACTCAGGGGGACCATTGTTGTAATTTCTCTTTTAAAGTTACCATTTGTTTAGTCCTGTGGTTAGTTAGCTGTTACCCATTTGTCTAGTTCCCTTTATCACTGTTATTCCTTAGTCTTAACAGTGTTAGTTTTATTTAACACTAAACACCCCTTGGAGAGTGATACCACATGTTATCCCATAATATAATCCTTACACAACAATAAGCAAACCCAAATAAGCCCTAGATAAGCCGGAAATAAGAAAAGAGAAAAGGGAGATGAAAAGAACTTGGAATGTTAGATTAGAGAGAGAAAGTGGTGAGTTACAAGTGAGACAAATGCAACCAACACCCTCTCCATGTGTGGAGAGGGTTTCTTTTATACCCCTAGCCAACATGTAGGCATATGGGCTTTTCTACTTGGGTCGGGCTTGACATATCTTGGGCTTTGAGCCCGAAACACGGACAATATTAGATTATAATCCAAGCCCGTTGAACCCGACTAGCCAATTACTTTACAAAACCCAATTTGACTTTATAAGACCGATGACATTCTTGTTTAACTTAATATAATTAAGGCTAACAGTCATTGAAAAGATCGTCGAATTACGAACAAAACGAGCCCAATATTGCAATGTTTCTGACATACGTACGATTTTATAAAAAAAATTGCAGTTTATCATATTTTTAAGAAACTTACGGAAATAGTCTTTGAGGTTGTTGTGTCGTTGCAGCGTCAGCCCAACGACAGACAAATAATACTTCACGTTATTGATATGTTGCAAAAATAGTCTCGCGCGCTCCGCGGCAGTGCGTGGGCTACGACCCTCGTTTTAACTTAATCTTTAGGATAAATTACACTGTTCGTCCATGACCTCCACTTCGTTCTCCCGTTTGGTCTCTCGTTTTGGAAATCTACGAAAATAGTCACGGAAGTGGCCATTCTTGTGTGCTCTTGGTCCCAAGCACTAATTGTCGTTATTTTTCTCCTTTATTAGTTTTTTACGATGGGTATTATTGTAATTTCGTCCGAAACTTTACTTACACCGTTGGTCCCTCACCAACCAAATTTTTTACTTTTTCTTATATGATAACATCAAATACTTTATGCTTTTTAATATTAAAATCTCTTATATAATGCTCATAATTGTTACATTTCTGTCAAAATATGTACTTAATTGCTTCCTATTTCATTTTTAGGAAAATATGAGTTTGGAGCGAAAAGACGCGAAAATGGAAGGAGTTTTTGACTGTTGACATGGCATGATTCTAGTACACCTGCTAAGGATTCTGTTTGTGACTCTGTTACACCTAGGTCTATGCCTCAACATGATTCTATTACACATGGTAAGGATTCTGTTTCTGACTTTGTTAGGTGTATGTCTCATAGTATGTTAACCCCTCCTACTGATGAGTCTGTGTTGCGGTTGTCGTAAGGGACTTCTACAAGAAGTTTTATAACTCCCTAGGCAGTGTACCTAACCGTTGTAGTGTAGTATAGGCAAGACTCGGGGGTTGTTATCGTTCTTTAGGGGAATAGGTTGGGAAGGCTTGATCACGGTCTAACAGAATTCTAAGGGTTGAGAGAAGATTCTTTTTGTGTTTTTATATTTATAGGAAAGCAGGTAAATCATATGTTTGAGAGGTTTGGTTGGTATTAGCTATTAAACTAAATAATAAACTAATCTACTGGTGATAACAATATAATAAAAGATTGTGTTTATTTAATCATGTATTACTCCCTAGATTGCTTCTCCTAGTGTTGTTGCTTTGTCACACTTGTGATGATCTATGTAATTATTTCCTAAGTCATGAACGAATTACATGAACCCGCCGTCTATTTAATATTCCGTTAAGGCAACGCACAAGTAAGGTAGTATGAAGACTATTACAAGGCCCCTAAGAGTATATTAAATGCATTTAAAATATATTAAGAGTGGATCAACCATATAAGGGGCAAGGTAGTATGAAGATTGTTACCCGATGGTATCCTTTCTACACAATCATGTTTTCCTAGACATATCAACAGCGATACAGACAAAAGCTGGTTTTCTAAGACCTAACATGCATATCCATCACAAGAAGCAACACCACTAAGATCTACATTCTAGGTTTCATACAATCATCAATAAACATAATAGAAGGTTTAGCCAAGCATGTTATAAGTAAAGCAAGAACAATAATGAATCAAACATCACATAGACATATTAAATGATTAAGATAATCTTACTTGATTAAAACATAAATTGAAGGAAGTACAATAGGGTTTTGAGGCTATAAAATCGTCCCTAACAGCTGCTAAGCGAACTAGGGTTCGTTCCTTTCTTTTACTCTAAAGTTACACACTTAAAACCCTAAAATTGGATTTGTATTTATAGGAAAATCGCTGCGACGGTGTCGCGTTTTAATCGTGACGCCGTCGTGATAAGAATATTCTAGATAATGGGTTGGGTCGTACGATATGACGCCGTCTTGAGATCTTGTGACGCCATTTTGGAAATCGTTGTGACAGAGTCACGTGTAATCTGTGACGCCATCTCCAGCTTTTGAGGAGAAATTCTTGAGCAATGTTGGTGTAGGTTCGTAGTCTTATCCGTTTCTTCTCCAAATGAGCCCAAGCCACGTGTATTTCTTCCAAATGCCTTCCATGCAAATTACCCTGAAAAGAGGAACGATTAAGTACTATTTTGGGCACTAATACACATGATTTAGAGGGTTAAACGACCCCGAAAAAGTATATAAAATGACACCTCATCAAATACCCCTACACTTGGGATTTGCTTGTCCTCAAGCATATGGGCTTTTCTACCTAGACAATAGCAATATGAGGGTCATTTTACCTCCTCTTTAAAGTATTTTACAACACAACCTTTCTAGACCTGTAATTTAAAAGCACGAAAAAGTAAATATAGCACCTCACATAAGTGTTTAGGATTCTCCTCTTTATGAGGTGTATAAATAATTTACTAACACAACGGGGGGGGAAAACGAAAATCAACACTCATTACCTGTCATAGCATATAAATTCTCATAGGCTTGGTAAGGATCAAACTCCTCTGCTAGGTTAAAGCATTATTCATCACTTCTATCTAAGCTAGTCTTTTTAAAGGGTTGGGGGTATTGTCTGATGTAGATTACATATAATGGAAACGGAAGGATGGTGGATTACATTTGGGTGGCTTTTGATTGAAATTTAGAGTGGAAAAGGTTAGCTAAATTATATACACAAATTCACGCTGGTTTGGTTGATAGCCAAGAACTCGGACATAAAGATATACAAATTCTAACAATATACATCAATCTCTTTCTTTTTCTTTTTCTATTTTACCTTCTTTTTTTTTTTGAATAACATAATTACATAACAACATGGGGTTTATAACACGTACCCTACACTTGAGCTTTTATCATGAAGGAGTGTCATAATAAACTTACTTTTGGGGAGATTGTTAGCCTTAAAATATTGAGTCGAACAATGAAGTTCGTTCATTATGAATATTAGGTCTCGGTCTTTATTTATGTAATGTTGTGATAGGCTAGAAAGGGTAAACGGGCGTGCTTATGTAAGCTAATTGGTCACGTGTTATGGGCTAAAGCCCAAGTAATCCCGAGACCGGCCCATAGAAAGCCCATAGGCATGTAAGCCTCATGGTGTAAGTATAAATACCCCTCTCCAAGTGTGGGGAGGGTGTTGGTTCTCATTTGTAAGGTTTTTCATTTGAAAAAAATCAACCATCTTTTTTCTTCTCTCTACTTTCTCTCTCTAACCTCTCTCTACTTTTCTTCATTTTTCTCTTATCTATTTTTCTTGGTTTAAATGGTGAAGTGAAAGTGGTTTCGGGTTCTAACATCCTCTTATTAAGAAAATCCTAATACTTACTATACGGTCTCGGGATGCATCAAAAAAACAAGTTCTAGAATTTAATATACTACCGGTACACTCATATAGTTTAATACCGATCTCAATGCTCTAGAAAAGGCGACAAAGACCACACGTACACATCCGTAACGACGGAATAGATACATATAACTGCTCACTCCTTAACTCGAGAAAGCTAAAGGTATAAACTATATTGGTTATCAATAATAGATACCCGAATTCCTAAAGATCTAAAGGCGAACCTCACATATTTGGGGTGAAATTCTGAGGGTTTTTATGCTAGTCATATACATTCCTATCCATGAGACGCTATTAATACTCGGTTTTCGTCGGTATGTGTCATAAAAAAATTAAATTTGGGTCAAAATTACCTTTTTATGCTATGTTTCGATATATTACCCATCATTTCAAGGACAAAGCAAATGGCAATTAAAGGAATAGTTTCTAAGGCTTATTTTCCCCCTACACTTAAGTTGAACATTATCCCCAATGTTTTATAGAAGTACCCGTAAAACGAATAAAGCGAAAAGAAAACAAGTAAAGGAAACTAGTACTCCCCTGGTTGCTCAATAATAGAGAAGAAACATACGATAACTGGTTAAATCGTCCTCCAAGAATCATCCAATGAAACTTTTTAAGAACTTCCAAGCTTCTTCTCATCAAATATAACCTGTAATCAAAGACAAAGACAACTATACCAAGCATAAAATGTGCGATTTAATAATATAAAATGTTAAATTAGGGTTGAGTCTATAAAGCAGTAAAGATATGATGAGAGAATTGTTAATCTCATGGTTTTGCAGGTTTACAAAAAAGAATAGTACATATTTTAAATGTTGTACAAGTTACATTTTCAAAAATAATTAAAAACTTTAAGTTTTCTGGACCTAGGCGTTTGACGCCATCAGGATTACCCTGACCCCGTCACAGGTGTCATGGTGACGGCGTCACGTGTAAATCGTGACGCCGTCTCCACCTTCTATGAAAACGAATTTTTTGTTTTTGATGAAAAATTTCCTGCACTTGATTCCATAAGTTAATTCCTGTACAAATGGCTGCATAAAACCTGAGTTTTGACAATTCAATCATATGACTCGAAACTGACGCGAATTAATCCAAAAATTTATTTAACATGCTTGAACTTGGTTCAAAAACCGGATAAATTCCCCTACACTTATTATTTGCAAAATACCTTTGATTGAAATTAAGACGAGGTTAAAAAAACAAACATGATTACAAGATAGAGTTCTAACATGATAGAATAAAATGAAAAGAATAAAACACATGACACTCCTAATGTGCGGGAAAAATAAACATTGGGTTGCCTCCTAAAAAGCGCTTTTCTTTATTTTACGAGTCTTGTAGCTAGACTCGAAGTCACACGTTCTTATGTGACTTCTCCTTGGTCTTCAAGAGTTCCATCATCGTCTCTGTTGGTGTCCAATAAGTTCCTTTGATACGGTTTCACCCGTTGTTTATTTAAGATAATTTCGCTTCGCTCTTCATCATACAGCTTAATCGCTTTGTTTTTCATGTCTATACTTAGCGAAAATGGTCCATACCATCTTGACTTTAGTTTCCCGGGGAATAGTCTTAAACGTAAATTGAAGAGAAGTATCTTATCACCTTTTTCATAGTTAATTGGCAATTTTATTCGTTTATCGTGCCACCTTTTCATTCTTTCCTTATAGGAGATGGATGGTTCGTAGGCGTCCAGCCTCATTTCGTCCAACTCATTGATTTTCATTGCTTTCTCCATTTGGTGGTTACAGAAATGTGTACCCCTATCGCTAATAAGGGCCTTTGGTATTCCAAATCGAGCTAATAATCTCTTAAGGAAGTTTACTACGTTTTGAGCATCATTAGTGGGGAAGGCCTGAGCCTTTACCCACTTTGATACATAGTCAATAGCTACCAGGACATATTTGTTTCTGCTTGATGAGAGGAAAGGTCCCATAAAGTCAATCCCCCACACATTGAATATTTCGCAGACTTGGATGTATTTCTGAGGTGTTTCGTCCCTTGATGAAATGTTTCCTGCTCGCTGACCTGCATCGTAGACCTGGACCAACTTACGTGCATCGCGAAAGATATGTGGCCAATAAAACCTGGCCTCGAAGACTTTTCTTGCGGTGGTGGCGCTGCCATGATGTCCTCCGGATGGTCCGTTGTGACATTGTCGAAGAATTTGTGCTGCCTCATCTCCGACCACGTATCTTCGTATGATTCGGTCAGCACACTGTTTTAATAGGAAGGGCTCATCCCAAAAGTAATGCCTCAAATCGCTAAAGAATTTTTGTTTCTCTTGACGGGTGGATCGGAAGCGCAGTACTCGGCTAGCTAAATAGTTAGCATAGTTGGCATACCACGGTTCGCTATTCTTTTCAGAGATTGCCATCAATTGCTCTTCAGGAAATAAGTCCCTTATCTCAGCCCTGGTTAGCTTCCCAAGGTCAGGGTTTTCGAGTCAGGAGAGATGATCAGTTGCTAGATTTTCAACATCTTTCTTATCACGGATCTCGATATCAAATTCTTGGACCAGCAAGATCCATCGAATTAGGCGTGGTTTTGCATCTTGTTTTGTGAATAGATATCATAGGGCAGAATGATGCATGAAAATGATGGTCTTGGATAAGACAGGTATTGACGGAATTTGTCGAATGCAAAGACAACAGCCGGAAGCTCTTTTTCAGTAGTTGTGTGGTTTTCTTGTGCTTCATTCATTGCTTTGCTAGCGTAGTGTATGGGCTTGAAATGTTTGTCGATCCTTTGTCCTATTACTGCCCCGACAGCATAATCACTTGCGTCGCACATGATTTCAAATGGTAATGACCAATCTGGCTTGATCATGATTGGTGCCTGTGTCAGTTCACGTTTTAATGTGTCGAATGCTTGGATGCATTCTTCGAAGAAGTTGAATGGTGAATCTTTAACTAGGAGCTGGGTCATTGGGCGTGCGATTTGTGAGAAATCTTTTATGAATCTTCTATAGAAACCAGCATGTCCTAGAAAGCTTTGAATGGCTGTCACATTCGTTGGATATGGTAGTTTGGAAATTGCCTCAATTTTTGCTTTATCAACCTTAATCCAGGAACCTAAGACCTTATGGCCGAGGATGATTCCTTCCTTTACCATGAAGTGGCATTTTTACCAATTCAATACAAGGTTGGTTTCCTCACACCTTTTTAGCATTTTCTCAAGGTTATTAAGGCAGTGGTCGAAAGAATTACCAAAGACTGATAAATCATCCATGAATACCTCCATGCTATCCTTGATAAACTCATGGAATAAAGATGTTATGCAGCGTTGAAAAGTAGCTGGGGCATTGCATAATCCGAAGGGCATTCGTTTGTATGCGACGGTCCCTTAAGGGCAGGTGAACGTGGTTTTCTCTTAATCTTTAGGGGCGATAGAGATTTGAAAGTATCCAGAAAACCCATCTAGGAAGCATTAGTATTCATGCCATGCCATTCCTTCAAGCATTTGATCGATGGACGGAAGTGGAAAGTGATCTTTCTGGGTTACGTTATTCAACTTACGATACTCGATACATACGCGCCATCCGGTGACTATCCGTTGCGGGATGAGCTCATCCTTCTCATTCTTACTACGGTCATTCCTCCCTTCTTTGGGACAACCTAGACAGGGCTTACCCAAGGACTGTCAGAGATGAGATAGATTAATCATGCGTCAAGGAGTTTTATGACTTCCTTTTTTACTACCTCCTTGATGTTGGGGTTACGTCTTTGAGGTTGGACACTTGGTTTGAACTCGTCTTCCATGAGGATTTTGTGAGTACAGAAGGATGAGTCGATCCCTTTAATGTCTGCAATACTCCAAGCGATCGCCCCTTTATGATTCCGAAGAACCTCGAGGAGTCTATTTTTTTTACGGTAGACAATGCGGATGAGATGACCACTGGGAGTTGGTTGTTTTCTTGGAGGAAAGCATACTAAAGGTGTTCGGGTAATTCCTTCAATTCGAGTTTAGGTGGTTCCACGCTTGATGGTTTTAGTTGATTTTCTGAGGCTTTCCGTTCTAGTGGTTCTACCGGCTCTGTCCTCGGGTAGAACGAGACTGGAAGCACCTCGATAGGATCGTTCCCTTCTTATTCTTCAGTCCATTCTCCATCATGGTTTACTGTGTTGACCCATTGTTCCAGGACCAGCTTAGCGGTGTGATCGGCACAGTATAGGTATTTGTCACGGGAGTGTTTGGATTTCATGGATTTCCCAATGTTGAAGGTGACGGTTTCACTTCCGACTCTTAAACTCAATTTTCCTTTGTGAACTTCAATTACAGCTCTTGTCATGATGAGGAAGGGCCTCTCCAAAATGATTGGGACTAGCTCGTCTTCGTCCATTTCCAAAACTACAAAGTCAACTGGGAAGATGAACTTGCTTATTTTCACCAATAGATTCTCACAGACCTCGATGGGGTATTTGATAGATCGATCGGCTAGTTGAATACTCATTTTGGTAGGTTTAAGTTTAGAAATCCCTAATCTTCGGAAGAGAGAATATGGCATGAGATTTATGCTTGCTCCTAAATCAGCAAGGGAGTTCTTGACTGCTAAAGGTTCAATAAGATATAGCAGTGTAAAACTTCCTGGATCCCCTTCTTTTCGGGGCAGACTCCTTTGAATAATAACGGAACACTCCTCACTAAGTTTGACTGAGGAGGCCACTTTCTCAAGTTTCTCCTTATGCGAAGTAAATCTTTCAAAACCTTGGCTCCCTTTGGCATGTGAATCATAGCTTCAAGGAATGGTAGTTTGATATGAATTTGCTTAAAGATTGAGAGAAGCCGCTCATCCTTGCCATCCTTTTTCTGCTTCTTTAATATGGACGGAAAAGGTAGATTGGATGACTTGGAAGGTTGGTAAATGATGGATGGCCGAGGGGCGGGTTCTTGTATAATGCTTGGTTCTACGCCCTCAGGCCCTTCTTTTTCGGTTTCCCCCTCGGTGAAGTTGTTAGTCGCTGGTCGTGGCGGGGCTGGAAAAGGTGGGTCTTGTATGCTAATTCCTGATCTAGTTGTTATGGCGAAAGTTGGTGCTTCAGGTTCAGGAGTTTCGCTTTTGTTGATTGTTGAAAGTATTTGGGAGTATTGTTCACACAATTCCTTACGGTGTTGGACAAGCATATCTCATATCCCTTTTGCGTGAGACTTCTTTTCGAGCATAGCGAGATCATCCTTAAACTTCCTTCTAATAATCCACTTGGGACCATCCTCTCCTTTTTCTTTACATTTGTTGTTCCCCTGTGGTGGGGTATCATCGTTTTGATAGAACCTCAGAAGGGAAGGGTCATCGTAGATGTCTCCCCCGAATAAGCATACCTGCTCAGCCCGGTTAGTTTGCTTGCATTCATCGGCCTCGTGAGATCCTCCGCAGTAGTCGCAGATTAGGTATGGGATTTTCAACCCAACCTATCGAGTAGGTGTTTTGAGGTAGTAAATTTAATTGCAAGCCCTTTTTAGGCGCTCCATCAATGTAGGTTGCATTGCTTCCGAAATGGAAGAAATGTTCATGGGTGGTGACATGTCATCCCACGGATCATCTTGGTATTGGACATGTTCTTCAATTCGATTCCACCCTTCTTCTTCGGTGAGAGAGTCGAAGCAGAATTGGGAGAATTGGTCAAGTTTCCTATGGTCGTCCTGGGATATGTTATCGTGAAAGATTTGTACCAGAAGCCATTTTTGTATTCCATGATAGGGAACTTGTTTGATTAAGTCTTGAAAACGGATCCATGCACTCTTTATGGGTTCGTCGTCCCCTTGTTTAAATAGGAGGATTAAATCTCTAAGGGCCGAGGTACGTCCTACCGGAAAGAAATGGTCAAGGAATCGTGACACGAGCTGATCCTACGTCATGATTTGAGTGGAGGGTATTCTGTCAAGCCATACTGCAGCTTTTTCTTTGAGGGAGAAGTGGAAGAATCTCAACCTAGATGTATCCCTTGTGGCTTCGTCGGCTTGTATGTTATCGGCGATGCTCAAGTAGTGCCTAATATGGCGGAGGGGGTCCTCGTTTCTCAATCCTTAGAATGTGCACGTGTTTTGAATTAACCAGATGTCGCGTGAGACGACGATTCTTCCTGTTTGTTCGGTTGGAAAGGTAATTAGATTTAGGAAACCGGAGGAATTAGGATGAAAATGTTCATGTAAGGTCTTTGGAGGCGTTGGCGGTTTGGCTCCAGTGTTGTAGGAGGAGGATGGTTTATCATCAAAGAGGTTTTTTCCGGCTATAGCAAGAGATTCGTTTTGATGTGAACGTAGGGCAGCTTTCCTACTCTTCTGGAATTCTCTTTCGGGTTCGTCGAGAGGTTTCTTTAACCTCTTAACGGTGCTACGCGTCATGGTGACGGATTTATGAGATAGATAACACCAAGAAAAGATAGACTACGATTAAGCTAATATGCAAAATTAAATCTTACTTGAAAGGATTCAAGAAAGTGGAACTAGGTTAATCTATGATCAAACCTAACTATTCCCCACATAGCGGCGCCAAAAACTTATTGCGGTTGTCGTAAGGGACTTCTACAAGAAGTTTTACAACTCCCTAGGCAGTGTAACTAACCGTTGTAGTGTAGTATATGCAAGACTCGGGGGTTGTTATCGTTCTCTAGGGGAATAGGTTGGGAATGCTTGATCACGGTCTAACAGAATTCTAGGGGTTGAGAAAAGATTATTTTTGTATTTTTATGTTTATAGGAAAGCGGGTAAAATCATATATTTGAGAGGTTGGTTTAGCTTTAGCTATTAACCTAAATAATAAACTACGCTAATGGTGATAACAATATAATAAAAGATTGTGTTCATTTAATCATGTATTACTCCCTAGATTGCTTCTCCTAGTGTTGTTGCTTTGTCACATTTGTGATGATCTATGTAACTATTTCCTAAGTCATGAACGAATTACATAAACCCGCCGTCTATTTAATATTCCGTTAAGGCAACGCACAAGTAAGGTAGTATGAAGACTATAACACGGCCCGTAAGAGTATATTAAATGCATTTGAAATATATTAAGAGTGGATCAACCATATAAGGGGCAAGGTAGTATGAAGACTGTTACCCGATGGTATCCTTTCTATACAATCATGCTTTCCTAGACGTATCAACAATGATATGGACAAAAGCTGGTTTTATAAGACCTAACATGCATATTCATCACAAGAAGCAACACCACTAAGATCTACATTCTAGGTTTCATACAGTCATAAATAAACGCAATAGAAGGTTTAGCCAAGCATGTTAAAGCTAAAGCAAGAATGATAATGAATCACACAACAAGACATATTGAATGATTAAGATAGTCTTACTTGATTAAAACATGAATTAAAGGAAGTACAATAGGGTTTTGAGGCCCTAAAATTGTCCCTAACTTGCTAAACAAACTAGGGTTCATCCCTTTCTTTTACTATAATGTTACACCCTTAAAACCCTAATTTCGGGTTTGTATATATAGGAAAATCGCTGCGTTTTAATCTTGACGTCGTCGTGAAAGAGAATATTCTAGATAATGGGCTGGGTCAAGCATTCTGATGCCGTTTTGAGATCTTGTGACGCCGTCTTGGTATGAATTATGACTGTGTCACGTGTAATCTATGACGCCGTCTCCAGCTGCTGAGAACATAATCTTGAGAGATGTTGGTGTAGGTCCGTAGTTTTGTCCGTTTCTTCTCTAAATGAGCCCAAGTCACGTGTATTTTCTCCAAATGCTGAATACCTGAAAAGGAACGATTAAGTACCTATTTTGGGCATAAATTCACGATTTAGGGGGTTAAATGACCCTGAAAAAGTGTATAAAATGACACCTCATCAATCTTGATTAACAAACTCTTCTGGTTCACTCAAGTACACCTCTTCTTTTAGAATCCCGTTCAAAAATGCCGTCTTCACATGCATTTAGAAGACCGCGATGCTCTTATGTGTAACGTATGCTAAGAATATTCGAATGGATTCAATGCAAGCGACAAGTGCAAATGATTCCTCAAAATCAATTCCTTCCTTTTCATGATAACCTTTAGTAACTAACCGAGCTTTGTTCTTCAACACACCGTCGTATTTATCTAACGTCACCTTAAATAACCATTTAAGATTGATGATCATAACTTTGGTTGGTCTCAGAACTAATTCACATACCTCAAGTTGCTCAAACTTATGAATTTCTTCTTGCATGGCTTCAATCCATCAAGCTTCTGTCATGGCTTCTTTGTAATTTTTAGGTTCGACTTTGGTTAAGAAGGCATGAAAGTAGCACCACATAGCATCGGTAGCTATTTGACGTCATATGGAAATCGGTTTTGATGGATCGCCGATGATTGTCACTAGAGGATGATCTTTTGTCCACCTTTTAGTGTAAACTTAAGGTTGTTGGAAAGTATGCATATTTGAAGTATCTACAATCCTGGAAGATGACTCAGCTGAGCTGGTAACTAGAGGAGCAAATGGATTTGTAAAAGTATCACTGTCGAATTCTGCATCTTCTTTATTATTTAGTTGTTCAACATTTGTAGAAATGATTGGAGAATCCGTTGTTTCGTAGTTTGGTAAAGTACTTGATGATGGAGCCTCTTCATCAATAGTAGTAGAAGAAGACGCCCCGGCTGTATCTGATGTAGGTAGAGTTGCAACAGAAATTATTGTAGATACAACACTTGGTGGAGGTTGGAAGTACTCATCGAACATTGGTTGAATAACAAATCTCAATATTTCTTTGATGGAGGTTTAACTGATGGTGAAACAGCCTGATTTGGTACGAAAACTGAACTTATGAATCTAGAAGTCAAAGGTTGAAGCTTGGGTCCTGAATTGAATTGTTCAGAAGCCACTTGGGTTAGTTCATCCAATTGAACAAGAATGGTTTCCACTATCATCCGACTTTGTTTATTGTAGATTTGGTAAGCCTTTTTGGATGGTGAGTAGCTAATGAAGATTTCAATATCTGCTTTTGGTTTTAGTTTCCCAAGATCCCTACTATCATTTGTTGGATAACAAAGTGCACCAAAAACGTGAAGGAACGTGAGATTTTGTTTCTGGTCTCTGAGCAGTTCATAAAAAGTCTTATTGTATTGGGTATGGATGAGGGATCTGTTTTGAGTATAACAAGCAGTGGAGACAGCTTCAGCCCATAGAAATAACGAAGATTTGGATAATATAAGCATAGTCCGTGCAGCTTCTACCAGCGTACGATTACGTCTTTCAACGACACCATTTTGTGGAGGAGTTCTTGCTACAGACGTCTGATGAGTGATTCCAACATCTTCTGTGTATGTTCTTGATGTCTGATTGATAAATTTAGTCACGTTGTCGATACGAAGATATCAAACTGTTGCTTGAAGACTCACTTGTGCTTGTTTCAAAATCTTGATAATAATCTCAGGAGTCTCGTCTTTTGTCCTCAAAAACTGTACCTGCGTAAACCGGGAATAATCATCAAAAATTACTAAGATTTACTTTTTCTCGTTTATGCTTTCCACCCGCATTGGACCACACAAAACCATGTGTACCATGTGAAGTTTTTCATTGGAACTTGGTTTTGTTTTGAGTTTGTGGGATTCTTTCTTGCTTTCTCCCATTTGACATGCAAAACACAAATGATATTTTGCATACTTCAATTTAGGCACACCTCTGACAAGATATTGTTTTGCATGCTCATTAATGGTATTGAAGTTCAAATGTGATAAACGACGATGCCATAACCACGTCTTGTTTTTGAGGCTTTGGATAATAAACAGATGGGAGAAGACGTCATCATATCTTTCAGTGAGATTGTGTACAAATTAGTGCCTCGAGATCCTGAAAGTAAATTAACACCGTCCAAGTTGTGAACAAAGCACGTGTGTTTTCTGAAAGCCACTTCAAGATCTGAATCACAAAATTGTCCGACTGAAATTAGATTGTAACCAAGTCCTTCAATGTAATAGACTCTTGTGATTAAAACATTCCCAAACTATAGATCTCCATAACCCATGATTGCTGCAAAATGATCATTGTTAAATCTAATTGTACCCATAAACTTGGAGACAAAATTAATAAGCTTATCACATTACAAGTCATGTGTTTGAACACCTGGAGTCTAAATACCAAAGAACAATCTCGATAATCTGTACAAAAGGAAACAGAGAAAAATGGAAATATATACAAAATTCTAGAACCCCAACCTCTAATTGGGTTCCATAACTGTTAGCAAACCTAAATCACTCCTAGAAATCTAAATTCTAGGATGATCATTCTGAAGATTTGTAATTCTTGTAAAAGCAAATTTTGGCTTAAGAAATGGATGAACATAGCCATTTTGGTAAGCTCTCATTAGAGAATTCTTGGCTATGGAAAATCTCATTCTTGTTTCTTTGTTAGGGGCTACAGTTGGAACACTTATTGTTTGAAGTCTATTTACTAGAGGCATACTAGGGGCAGGAGTGTGTTTGGGGATAGAACAAGTTGTCTTTTCCATACTAAACATTTTTCTTGTTGTTACCCATCTATGTCTTACAGTTCTAAAGACTTTGCCAGTAGGTTTCCATTGAGGTTTTGCTTTTTGTTTCACAGATTTGTCTTACCTACGCTTTTGCACATCATTTAGATATTAAACAACAAAAGCATCATGAGTAAATGAAAACAAACATTCATTACAAGATAAGCAAACATTTGCAGAATTCGATGAAAATCAACATTCTTAACATTCGCATTACAATCCAAAACATGATTGTTTTTATTAAAACTAGACTTAAACTTCCTATCTTGGGTTTCTACTTTATTCTTCTCGCTTCTACTTGATGGTCGCTGGATCCTCTCTTTCTTTGTATTGCTCCTAGGCTTTGATCCGCTAGCATTAATATAGCTTACTCTTCCTGTAGAAGGCAACACAGTGTTATCAGTCTTTTGAACATTTTGTTTTGCTACATACTATTGTGTGTTAGTTACACTTGTTTTGCTAAAAGCTTATGTGTCAACGTAGGACTTATTATTCTTTTTTCGACTTGTGGCGGGAGCCCACTTTTCATTCCCGCTTTGAGTGAAAGGGAATGAAGCTCTAACGTACACTAACAGTTCTTGAATTCTCTTAGCAAACTTATGAGCATAATCTATATTTGAATCTGTAGGATTCAACGCTCTAGCTTGTTCTAACAATCCTTGTAGTATTTCTAAGTGCTCTTTAGTGACTTTTAGGTAATCACGATGCACAACCCTATTGTTCTTAAACTAAGCATTGATTGGTTCAGACTCAATCCTAAGCATACCTAGGGCAAGAACTTTGTGCATTTCTCAGTTACCTTGTTGGTAGTTAAGTGTGAAGTGAATATTTTTGACAAATCATTTTTCTCGACAACCTTAGGAATAAACTGAGTTTTTTGTAACGGAGTTACAAGATAAAGTTTATTTCCTAAAGTTAAATGTTTAGAAAACTTAGTATTCACACTTGTACCATTCTGATTCAGTTGTGGTTCAAAAATCTTTGCATATAACTGTACACTTAACATTTTCATAAATCTGATCATTACGTTTTTGTTGCAAAGAGTCAGTTTTAAGTTTATTTTGAGCCCATCTGCTTAATCGAATCATAAAGCTTTTTGTACTCTAACTTAATGTGTTCTCTTTCCTTAACTAAGGAAGAAACCTGAAAAGCTAGTGATACGTTCTCATCCTCAACTTTCTGAATCCTAGAATCAAGATTTATATATTCATCTAGAGTCACTTGATAATTCTCTTTCATTGTTGCTAAGAGTTGTTTCAACTCATTAACGACAATCGATTTCTCTTGCAATTGAGCTTTTAGATCAGTTATCTCAAAAGATTTTTTATTGATTTGTGTAATCAAAGAAGCATCGTTTATTTTCCAAGATTCATCACAAATCATTTTTTCTTTATTATTTTGCAAAGAGAGTTCAAGAGAAATGCAATATTCCTCAATTTTTGCAAAGTTTTTTGAAAGCTCATTGAATGACTTGTTGGATTCTTTTTTATTCAAAAGCTCAATCTCAAGATAAGAACAACTAGCACAATTATCAACTCTATGTAGAGAACCCAAATAAGCACATAGAACATCAAACGAGATATTTTCTTCCAAGAGTCGATCATTGTTGATTAAAGTTGTTTCTTTTCGATCTTAAAATATTTCTTTTCTACGAAACATTGGGCAACTTCGTGTTCCATTTGTTTAAAAATTAATTTCATTTTATTAACCTCTTTGTAGAGACCTATTTCAAAAAAATTCAAAGTTTCTCTTAGGTTTTTGAAAATGGTATGACGTCTTCTTTGAAAGCCCCTTTGATATACATTACACCCCAGTTTCCCACTTGAACCTCAGAAAGGGCAGTTCTCTTTTTGGTGCAAGCATTAAAGTTATCAAGTTGATCTTTTGCCTTTTAAAGATTCTCTTTTACCATACCGGTTGTAGGAAGTTTTTTAGGAAAAACTTTTGCCGGTGTTGACTTTTCAACAGACACAGATGGAAGTGGCTTTGAAACTGGTGCTGAGTAGACTTGTTCTGCAGACAACTATTTTTGTGGTACAAAATACTCATAGATTTTATTCAGTTTTGAATAATCAACCAGTTTATCATTATTTTTCTCTTGTTTTCTTTCATTTTTAACCGACTCTCTTTAGTAGTTAGCAGTGTGTCTTCAGAATCATACAGAGATTGGATCATGTTTCTCAGTTAAGGCATATGCATTATACAACATAAGTTGTATCCGTTGAGCTTGAGTGAGATATAAAGGATTTTGATAATCCAAAGCTGTTTTGTGAGTATTATCATAAAAAAATTTAGTTTTGGTCAACAAATGCATTGTTTGAGTAGTTTGACCCACTTTGTAAACAATGTTTTCAAGCTTTTTCTTAGCCTTTTCCAAAACCACAATTTCATCGATATACTTATCTTTCTTAACAGATGACTCCTTTTTGAGTTTTTCAAAATCTTCTTTCAAAGATGAATGCATGTTAGATAAAACCTCAATTTGTTGTCTTTGAACAAGTATTTGTTTTTTAAAAGCTTCAACTTTTTGATTACAATCAACAATTATTCCTCTCATTTGAGAAACTAAATGCTCTTCCCTTTGTGTTGAAAATGCTTTGGAAGTTTGTCTTTCTTCCAACTATTTGACTTTTTCTTTGTATCGTTCAAGCTCACTGGATAATGATTCATTCACACTTTTAGCCTCTAGATCGACTGTGTTGCATTGTTCAACTTCACCTTTCATTTGTTCGATTACAAACAATATCTTAACATTTTTATCTTGTTTAGGAGGAGGAACATATTAAGCAGCATTGTTTTCAATAGTAACCATATAATCAGAATACGAGATAACGTTACTGTCACTCGTAAGTTCATCACATGAATCACTATTAGAAACCATTGTATTCTGTCTCTTGAACAACATCATTAAATACAACACCATCATGATAAGTGTCATAGTTGAGTACCTCAGAGATGAATTCAGAATCATAAGATGGACCAGCTGTGTCTCCATCGATTGAACCTGCATAAGAAAGACTTGCCATGAAGATTGCACATGTTGTAGCTTCATCATCGTAATCTGAGTCATAGGCATTTACATGACCTGCTTTGAAATTTGAGGTAGTTTATACTTGAAGATCATCATAGTCTCAATCCCTTTCTTCTAATCTATCATCTTAAAAATCTTGTTGATCTTCCTACAAAACAACTCTAGCTTCTTGTGCTTGAGGAAATAACATCTTCTCCTTCAACCATTCTGAGTCTTTAACTCTTTTCTTTGCAGTACATTGCTTAGCTATATGACCCTCACCCTTGCAATTATGATACATGATTACCCTTGATTAATTTGTATTTACATCACTAACAGTGTTGATTCCCCTCGTTCTTATAGCTTGACTCTTTCCTATATTAACCCCATAACCCTAAGACTGACGTCCTTAAATGTGCTAAACAATAACTCGGCCATCTTGAATAGTAGCTTGAGTTCTTAGATTAAACAAGGTTTTGAGTTGGTTATTTGTAGGTGGAAATTTTGAGTTCATAGCAATATTGAGAAAAATCATAACTTTGTTGAGACTAGTTATTGGATCATCAGTTGGTAGGAATGATGGTACGACAAATCCTGAATCAAGATGTGTTGAATGTGAAGGTTGTTGTTGTTGAACAACTGGTAGGTTATAGCTTAGTTGTGGAGGTAACTGAATGATTTGATGTTGAGTTGATGGTGTGATTGGTTGATATGATTGAGTTGTTTGATATGGTTGATGAGGATGGTAATTCGCTGGTTGTAGGATGGAGGAGGATTGTAATTGTTAGCAAGTAAAGCAAGTTGATCAGGATATCGTTGTTTCATTTCTCAAACTTCTTTTACATCATGCTTATTGTGTTTGAGAAATGCATATAATTGATCAAAATTGACTGTGTGCAAATCTTTTGCTTGCTTAGCAGCTGTGACAAACCGACTCCACTATGGCTGAAGATGATTCACAAACTTCGTATTGACTTGAATCTTTTTCATGGTCATCCTGCTGATATTCATGTCATTGATCAATTTAGCATATCTCTAGTAGTATGAGCGAATTGTCTCTCCTGGCTCAGATGTGAATTTATCAAATTCATAATACAGCTTGGACTCACGTTCTTGAAGTGTTAGCTTCGTGCCTTCCATCAATTCTTTGACTCGATCCCATATTTCTTTTGCAGTTAGAAAGTGGTTGATAAGAGTGTATATGTCGACTGGTAGCCCGAGAATAATGATGTTTGTAGCCTTAATATCACAATTGTACCTTATCTTTTCTTCAGGAGAGAGATATGCCAGTGTTTGTTCACATTTATGATATGGAGCACCATTAACACCTGGAATAGTAATCTCCTTCTTGAACTTGAAAGGGTAATTTTTAATGGAATCAATTAACATATCACCATTCTCTTTCCCTTTGATATAAAGCCATATATGTGTCTTCTAACTATCATACATGCCTTTCTTAAGCATTGGGTGTCGGTTCTCAACACCCGCGACAATTACATTTTTAGCCATTGGTGCCATGTTGAATTGATTTGTTATGAAATGATATTAGTAATGATCGATGCAATGATTATGAAGTGTTATGTTGTGTTATTGTTTTTGTTTTAATTGTTTAAGTGATTAAGTATGTTACTTGTGATGTTTAAAGTCCTCTAAGTCCGTAAAGTCTTGATCTTTGAAACTCAAATGTCCACAGTTAAGTAATATAAGCTAAATCACAAACTCTCTTTCTAAATCGCAAAATGGATTTTTAAATCGCAAATTGTAAAAAATCTGAAATTGCAAATTGAGTTTGAACTTAATTTACTTTTCAAAAACTAAATCGCAAATGAGAAACAAAAAGACTATAATTTCGACTTGACTTAACTCATAAAATCTATTACGCAAATTTGTAAATCGCTTTTTGCAAAGTTCCAAAATGTGAAATAATTGTTTAGGCTAAATCGCAAATGGTTAAATCTCAAAAGCTATTTCGCAAAATTCTAAACCTTAAAAAAATTATTTCCTCGATCTAAATTGCAAGTGTTAAACCGCAAGAATGTATTTTTGAGGTTCAAAAATATTGCAAAATGTTAAGTTGCACACCCTTGCCCGGTTCGTATAGTTGTTTAGATCGATTAGACTAAGTGTGAAACCCCCTTGATAAATCGCAAAAACACTTAATTCACTTTTTGACCTAAATCGCTTTTTAGGTAAATCGCAAATGGTTATTTCGCTTTTTACCTAAATCGCAAATGACTAAATTAAATCACTTTTTGAATATGCGAAATAGTTCACTGTTTACAAAAAAAGGTATACCTCTTATTTTCAAATTCGAATTTCAAGATAAACATTTTGATAGTTATCAAACTCTTGTAGTTAAACCACAAACAATTCGAAAATACTAACAACAATGTAAATCGCAAATACAAATCGTAACAAAAAGATGTAAAACACACACAAAAACACCACTAAATTATCTCATGGCTCTTGATACCATTTGTAGAATATACAATTACTATATCATTAACATAAGATGAGATAGAGTTTAGAGAGAGAGAGAGTGGGTGAAACTTAGTAAGAGAGATATTAGAGAGAAAGATGGTAAGATTAGATTAGAATAAGAGTGTTTCATCACCCTTCACCCTTCCATCTACCCTTCCTTATATAGGGAAGGGGGTGGTATATGGTAAGCTTAAGGTAGGGTGAAGGGTATACAATACATATTAAAGTAAACATACAAGACTCGACATTACATAGTAAATATCCTAGAGTGACATACACTTTCTATGATCCTAACAGATCTTTTCAGTTGTTTTATGAATAATCTCTAGACCAGTGAGTTGGCTATCTCCAACCTTCGTCCAACAGACAGGTGATCGACACTTACCACCATAAAGTGCCTCGAATGGTGCATCCTTGATGTTGGTATGCTAATTGTTGTTGTACGAAAACTCCACAAGAGGTAAATGTTTATCCCAACCATTACTGAAATCTATCACGCAAGTGTGTAACATATCTTTAAGAGTTTAGATGGTTCTTTCACTTTGGCCATCAGTCTGTGTATGATAAGCAGTGCTCATATCTAAATGGGTTCCCAAAGTTTTCTGGAGCGATTGCCAGAAACGGGATGTAAATATGCTATCTCGGTTTGAGATGATAGAAACTGGCACTCCATGCCTTGAGACCACTTCTTTCAAGTAGAGTCTTGATAATCTCTCCATTGTATTCGTCTCCTTCATTGGTAAAAATTGTGCAGATGTTGTGAGACGATCAACGATTACCCAAATCGTATCGTAACCATTAATGTCTTGGGTAGCTTTGTAATAAAATCCATGGTTATTTTCTCCCATTTCCATTGAGGTATTTTAGGTTGTACCAATAAACCTGACAGCTTCTGATATCCAGCTTTAAATTTTGAGCATGTCAAACACTTGCTCACATAGGTGGCGATGTTTGCTTTCAAATTGGGCCACCAATACAACTGCTTCAAATCATGGTACATTTTGTCAGATTCGAGATGAATAGAATACTTATACTTATACGATTCATCCATAATCAACTCCCTCAATCCACCGAGATGTGGTAACCAAGTCTTGTTCCTAATACAGCGAGTTCTATCAGGATGAGTCTCAAACTCCTTGTCCATACCATGAAGATTTTCTTCTTAGACATTCTCTTCTTTAATTGCTTCGACTTGAGCATTCGGACTAGGCTGGAAGATTTAAACCGATTGTCATAACTAAGGCCCGAAATCGTAGTGGCTTAATCTACTAACATTAATATTTCACTAACATAACAACGATCCGGAGGTCAGGGAGGAAAGAAAAGGAAACTAGCAATTTATTAGATTTAGAGAGAGAAAGGTAAGATGTGTGTGTTTTTAGAGAGAACGAAGAGAAACACACACACTTATGAGATTACAAATGTTTTCCTCACCCCTCCATAGAAGTATGGAGGGGGTATTTATAGCCATGGACACGCCTAACTTTCCTATAATGTCATTTCTAGTCCTTGCGTATCCGGCTAATAATAAACTAATGTAATTCTGTATAAGTCGACATATTTTAAGGCTAACAATCTTCTCCCAATATGTGAACATACAGAATTACTTACAATGTTCCTACCAAGTACAAATACAACAAAATAAATGTCTTCCAAAGCGCTTCCAATGCTAAAGATGTCATATGTGTCTTCTAGTCTTAAAACTTGTACTCCAGCTTGGATCTCCTGTGTCTTTACTTGTTCAGGAACCATTGTAGTATGCATGAGTTGGATTAACTTCTCCTTAATCAATGCAACATGTCTTGAAAATCTTTCTTCATAGACTCCTTTTTTGGCGAAGTTTCTGAATCAGCTTCCCCCAAACTAACATCCCTATCTTGAGCAGATTCTGAAACTTTGATGTAGCTTAAACAATCTTCTATTTGTCATTAACGTGCACAATGGAATCTTATAGAAGACAAACCACACCAAATACTACTGCTACTTGTCATTAGGTCTTGGTGAATATTTGTTAAACCACGATCTAGCCATCTAGGATATAATAACAATGATTAACAAACACGCAGCGGAATAATTAAGAACACAATCATTGTTATGAACAAGGTTTTCTTATTCATAAGACTACTAATAAACTAATAAGCACATAGATGATTCATGACTCATCTATGGCTAACTACAACTATTACACGACACACACTTTGCTATTAGACTCTCATTGAGAAATCTGTGTTTTTCTAGATCCTAAAACTATTCACCCTACCTCTCTTTATATACTAGAGGGGCTAGGGTTTACATAAAACCTAGCTTACTATGAAAGCTAACTTAATATTTATCTTTAAGTCCTTGTTGTTTCTTTTATCTTCAATGTTGCATATAATGTTTTGTAATCATCAAATTATAATTCCCAACAATCTTCCCCTATTTGAGATTACAAAACAATCTTCATGTATGAAACAACCTTCAAAGCTTCCCCTTGAATTAAGATCTTCCTGTATGTCACCACTCATAATAAGTTGCAAATCATGAAACTTCTTCCCCTTTTTGTAATCATCCAATAAGGGTCTTCGTGTAGATAAGCAACTAATAAGCACTTCCCCTTAAGTGATAACCATCTCTTTGAATCACGAACTTAGTAGGCTCCAAGTAGTAATTATTGATGAAGAAAAATGAGTATTACCCATATGTTGAAGAAGTAGAATCTCCCAAGCTTGTGTCTTATGTCTTGCACTATCCACGTGACGTCGAACTTATACAAATGCTGGTAATCATTTGATAATTATAAGTAGACCGCAACCTCTTGACAAAAATCCTCATCTTCTATGAGACACATACTAAGTGATAGCAAATGTACGTAGTAAGCACCATAAGATAGATCGTACACGTTTGCTAGATTCGTCAAGTCTTCGTCACCACATTATAAGCACGAACAAGTTATCTTTAAATGTTGTCAGCCATTTGAGATATAATAAGACACGCACCTGTGAAAATCAACTACAACAACACACAAGTAATAACCAATCTTCATCAAAAATAATCACTGTTCAAGACCCAAATGCGTCCGTGTTGGCTTCAAATAGTTATAATTAATGAGAAACATCTAAGTGCAACAACATCATCTTCTCTCATGTGACTGCTGCCTCATCCGGCGATCTGCTTGTATTCCTTATTTGTACCGTTGCCTCATCCGGCGATCTACGAACAAAAAGGGTACCCTTGTCACATAATTGATTAAAAGGTCATCGCATCAAATGTCTTTCATAATACTTTCCACAACAAGCCATCATCACTCAAGATCCAAATCCATCCAATAAATCAAAAAGTGTGTGTCATCCGATATCGGCCAACGCTAGCAGTACAAACTAGCTATATCGGACACAACTAGCAGACTTAACCATAAGCCTAGCAGAATTAACAACCAAACCAAATCAGCAACACTTTTTTCTGTCCCAAAGCTGTTGCTAACATCTGTTAGTGACAAATAATCTGTCACTAATTCGTCACCAATCTGTCACTAATATAAGTTCTCCTTCCTCCCATGCCGTTTAGTGACACAAATTCTGTCGCTGTACTTTTGGATCAAATCACACCTTGAAATGAATCAAATTGCATGATTCTAATGATCAAATCGCACATTATAGATCAAATCGCAGGTTTTTGTCAAATCGCACATTTAAAAACTGCCTAATCGCACATTCTTAAATGGTCAAATCGCATATTTCTTGATCAAATCAAAGGTTTTCTGAAAACTACCACAGGAACACAAAAGTTAAAAAACCTCTAAAAACCTTAATTTTTGACGTTTTTACCTGAATTTTTTTGCAAAACTCATCATATTTAGGCTATATCTAACATAAAAACACAAACTTTAACATTTTTATCATCAAAATTTGTGACTTTAACATAATCTATTCTTTCTGGCTTAAGGCATCTGCCACCACGTTCGCCTTTCTCAAGTGATAACGAATCTCACAATCGTAATCATTGAGTAACTCCAACCATCAACGTTGTCTCATGTTCAACTTCTTCTGATTAAGGATGTGTTGCAAACTTTTATGATTGGTTAACACGGTACACTTAGTTCCATACAAGTAGTGCCTCCAAATCTTTAGAGCGAACACTACAGCTCCTAACTCCAAAACGTGAGTTGTATAATTCTTCTTATGAATCTTGAGTTGACGGGATGCATAAGCTATCACTTTCTCATTTTGCATCAATACGACACCTAAACCTTTATGCAAAGCATCGCAATAAACTACAAATATCTTAGTCCACTGCACAGTTTTTGCTTTAACAGTTGAAATGCCACTTCTTCTTTATCTCCCCATTCAAACTTCTCGCTCTTCTATGTCATCATGGTCATAGGCTTGGCAATCTTTGAGAAACCTTTAATAAATCATCGGTAATAACTGGCAAGACCTAAGAATTGGTGAATCTCCGTTGGTATCTTAAGTGTTGCCCAATCCTTAATGGACTCAATCTTGGTGGGATCCACGTGAATGCCTTGGCTATCAATCACGTGCCTGAGAAATTGTACCCTTGGAATCTAGGATTCACACTTTGAAAATTTGGCGTATAGTTCCTCCTTCTTAAGTAATTCTAGGATTAACTTAAGGTGCTCTTAGTGCTCCTGCTTTCTCTTTGAGTAGATCAATATATTGTCGATGAATACAATCACGAACTTATCCAAGTATGGGTTCACATCCGATTCATGAGGTCCATGAATACCGTCGGTGCGTTGGTTAAACCAAATGGCATAACCTGAAACTCGTAGTGACCATAATGTCCTGAACGCGGTCTTAGGAATATCTTCTTCACGAACTCTGAGTTGGTGATAACCATACCTCAGATCAATCTTTGAGTAGATACTTGATTCTTGCCGTTGATCGAACAAATCATCAATTTTTAGAAGCGGATAATGGTTCTTAATCGTCAGCTTATATAATTCTCTATAGTCAATGTACATCCTGAAGGATCCATCCTTCTTCTTGACAAATATAACCAAAGCTCTCTAAGGTGAGGAACTTGGTCTTATAAATTCTTTGTCGGAATGCTCTTGTAATTGGTCGGACAACTCTTTCATCTTCGAATGAGCTAGTCTATAAGGCGCCCGTGCTACAGGTGCAGCACTGGGTACTAGATCAATATAAAATTTCACTTGTCGGGTTGGTGGGAGTCTAGGCAAGTCTTCGGGAAAGACTTCTGAAAACTCCCGTACGGTAGGTACATCCTCAAGTCGCTTCTCCTCCGACTTCTCCTTAGTCTTCTTCTTAGTGATGTGTGCCAGAAAGACATGACATCATTTCTGGAAATATTTCTGGGTCTTGGTACATGATATGATATTCAATCTAGACTCGCTTCTACCGTCACTCCTATCACCTCGAACAATTAATATCTCATCACCATAGGGGATACGAACAATCTTCTCATCATAAATGATCATAAAGCGATACTTTGACAAACAATCCATACCGCTAATAACATCAAAGCTACCAAGTTTTACGGGCATTAAGTCGATGTTGAACAGGATTTAGCAAATTTAAAGTACAACCTCGAAGTATAGTATCAACTCCTATTATTTTTCCATCAGCTAACTCAACGTCATACTTATTGTCTAATGCAGATGGTGCGATATCAATTAGGGAGCTAAATGTAGTTGAAACAAAACTTATATCGGCACCGGTATCAAATAAGATAAAAGCATAACGGTTATTGAGGAGGAACATACCCGTAACAACGTTCGAGTCCTGGTTGGCTTCTCCTCCTCCCAACGCATACACCTTTCCCCAGGCTTCACCATTTCCAGATTGATTCCCACAATTCTGGTTCTTCAATTTCGGGCAATTACTTTTATAGTGCCCTTGCTTCCCACATTCGTAGCAAGTAACCATGGTCTTTTAATTTGCCCTTGGGGGTCTCTGATTAGCTGCAGTAGCGGGACTCCTACAATCCCTAGTAAAGTGACCAACCCTCTTGCAATTCCCGCACTTTGTAGTGCACGGTCCAGTATGGTGCAACTTGCACTTGTTGCATAGAGGGAGGTTTCTAGCATACTTTATCTTTTCACCAGCCCCAACAATGTAGGCCCTTGCCACATTTTGTCTTTTGTACGGTGGTTGTTGCACATGATTGTATCTTGGTTTGTTCTCCAGCCTCCTCTTGTTCTCAGCTTGCCTTAGCAAAAACACAAACTTTTTGGTCCATCAAACTGTTTGCCAACTTAATTGTATCTTAAAGTTTTATTGGTCCGAAGTCACATTCCCCTGAATGCTATCTGAAAGACCCTAGATATACCTTTCTATCTTCTCCTCTTCATCGAGAACCATCTTCGGCCATAGTAAAACAAACTATTAGAAACATTGTATATAACCCACAACATAGGTACCTTTAACAGTCAAGTTCCACAATTGATTCTCCAGCTTTTGGATTTTGTTTCTTGGGCAGTAGACTTCGATCATTATTTTCATCAAATCTTTCCATGACATATAATAGGATGCGTCAATCCCTACCATCTTAACATGGGAGTTCCACATTGTGAGATCACCATCCATCAGATTACAAGTAACATACTTCACTTGACATTCAATAGCATAGTTGCTAATATGGAATACAGATTCCATCTTTTTAAACCATCTAGCCTTGATAAGCTCAACTTCAAGGAAAAGAACATTGACAATAAGTGAGTAAAAAACTCAATTGAAAAATGCAAAGGAAAATTGTGGACACTAAGTTTGATAAACCATCTATTGTTCGACAACCTAATGCTCAAAGGATTCTAAAACCATCAGTTTTCGGAAAACCGGCTCCTTTTTCAGACTCTCTTGAGAGAATAGAGAAATATTTTGCAAGAAAAAGTTGGTTTAAAAAACTAACGAGTCAGAGGGTTTATTAAAACCAGTCTCTCACGATTTGCCTCAAATAGCAACGCAAGCTGTAAGAAACACGAATGTGATTTTAAACCAGACATGTATCTAATTGCAAGTAGTATATCACAAAACTAGCGCACCACATTGACTCAGACTTATAGGAATACTAGTCCCTCGATTATCTACATCTACAGGAGTAGCTCACAAAACTAATGTTAGCAGACCACAACCTAGGAGCAATCAAATGAAAGATAAGGTCATGCCAAACACTAGTCATGTGAAGTTTAAGAAGACTGAAGTAGAAGAACACCCTAGGATTTCTAGTATTTCTAATCAAACAAAGTCTGTAACTGCGTGTAATGACAGTTTAAATTCCAGAACTTCGAATGTTAATGCTGTTTGTGCTACTTGTGGAAAATATGTGTTTAATTCGAATCATGATGCTTGTGTTTCTAAGTTTTTGAAAGACGTGAATGCTAGAACTAAGAAGCCTAATGTAGTGCCTATTAGTACTAGAAAACCCAAAAGTCAAGCGAACAAATCTGTTGCAACACCCTATAAGAAAACAGTTGCATCAGAATCCACTACCACAAATTCTAAGAGTTACTATAGGATGCTATATAAGAAAACTAGTAAGGCGTAGAAATGGTGGATAGCACAACAATGCCCATCAGCATATACATAGGTTCTTAAGACAAAAAGGAAATGGGTACCTAAAGTTCAGAATGAAAGTGTAAATAAGAAAGTTAGTTTCGCTATAGATAATGCATCTAGGATAACTAATGTCTTGAAACTCACAAATACTTTAGGATCCAATTTTTCATGTATTCCATCGTCCTCTAATTCTCTTGCAGATTAGTATACTTTATCCCTTATTCATTGTTAACTCGGGATGCACAAAGCATGTGACTGGGCAATTACTCACTGTATGTTTATATATGTGCTCAATTTTGTTGAAAAATATTTGGGTACCGTTCGTTTTGGCAATGATCAATTTGTTTTAATTCTTGGTTATGGAGATTTGGTTCAAGGAAATATTATGATCAACAGGGTTTACTACGTCAAAGGTCTCAATCACAATCTTTTCTCAGTTGGTCAATTTTGTGATGCGGATTTAGAGGTTGCATTTCGGAAATCTACGTGTTTTGTTAGAGATCTTTAGGGAAACGACTTACTAACCGGTAATCATGGAACTGATCTATATACAATTTCTCTTCAAGAAACAACTTCATCAACTCCAATCTGTCTCATGGCTAAAGCCTCACCAACCCAAGCATGGTTATGGCATCAAAGACTTTCTCATCTCAACTTCGACTACATCAACTTGCTTTTAAAGAAAGATGTTGTGATTGGTTTACCAAAACTGAAGTATGTCAAGGATCAACTATGTCCTCTTTGTGAATCCTCTTGTGGAGTGAGTAAAGCAAAAAGGAGTTCATTCAAGACAAAGATTGTTCCAAGTTCAAAAGGCCGGTTAAATTTGCTTTATATGGACTTATGTGGTCTAATGTGGGTTGCTAGCATAAATGGGAAGAAATATATTCTGGTAATTATAGACGACTACTCAAGATATACTTGGACTCTCTTTCTACGTTCCAAGGATGAAACAATAGAAGTTTTAAAATATTTTCTCATGATGATCCAAAGAAATCTTCAAGCCCCAGTAATTTATGTTCGAACTGACAGAGGCACTGAGTTCTTAAACAAGACACTTAATGCATTCTTTAAAGAAGAAGGAATTGAGCATCAACCTTCTACTCCTTAAACACCTGAACAGAACGGCGTTGTCGAAAGATGAAACCGTACTCTTGTTGAGGTTGGTCGAACAATGCTTTTAGCTTCTAAACTTCCTTTATTCTTTTGGGCTGAAGCAATTACAACCGTACGCTATACTCAAAACAGATCTATCATCATTCCGACACACGAGAAAATGGCATATCACATCATCAATGACAGGAAACCTTCAATTAAACACCTTTACATTTTTTGTTGCACTTGTTACCTAACCAGAGATGGTGAAAATTTGGATAAGATGAAAGAAAAGGGGATCCATGCATTTTGGTGGGATACTCCACTCAGATAAAAGGATATCGTGTTTACAATAAGAGAGCAAGATTAATAGTTGAATCCATACATCTCAAATTTGATGAGATCAAAGAGATGTCTGAGACGTCTGTTTCTAATGACACTTCAGGCCTCGTTCCTCAACGACAAAAGGCGTCAGATTATGACAACTCTGACCCCGTCCCTCAACTACAAAATGTTTCTCCTTCAGCAGATACAACAGCTCCATCACAACAAGAGTTGGATCTTCTTTTCGGTCCTTTGTACGATGAATTTTTCAATATGGGTACTTCACGTGTCAACAAGTCTTCTTATCCCACCGACAATTCTACTCAACAAGACACACTACCTTCAATGAATATTCACCCTACATCAGAACCATCAACTCCTACAAATGTTCATGCTGAGGAAAACAATGATGATCAAGCAGAATTTACCAATCCTTTCTATGCACCGGTATAAGAAACTGCTAAGTCTTCCTCACGCAATTTTGGTAATTCAAATATGCATACCTTTAATCAACCACAAGATTCTGAATACCGATGGACAAAAGATCACCCGTTAACTCAAGTTCATGAAAATCCATCCAAGCCAGTGCAAACAAGAAGACAACTTGCAACTGATCCTGAAATGTGTATGTTTGCACTCACTGTGAGTATTGTTGAACCAAAAACCATTAAGGAGGCAATGGCTGATTCTGCATGGATAGAAGCAATGCAGGAAGAGCTTCATCAGTTTGATAGACTCCAAGTCTGGGAACTTGTTGACAAACCCTTTGGCAAGAACGTAATCATGCTAAAGTGGTTATGAAAAAACAAAAAGGATGAATACCAAATTGTAATTCACAACAAAGCACGACTTGTAGCTAAAGGTTATGCTCAGGATGAGGGTATTGATTTTGAAGAATCATTTGCTCCAGTTGCTCGCTTGGAAGCTGTTCGGATTTTTGTCGCATATGCTGCACATAAGTCTTTTCTAATTTATCAAATGGACGTAAAAACGGCATTCCTTAATGGCCCATTAAAGGAGGAGGTTTATGTTGCACAACCAGACGGGTTCATCGATCCTGATCATCCAGAAAAGGTTTACCTTCTAAGGAAAGCTCTATATGGATTAAAACAAGCTCCAAGAGCCTGGTATGATGAACTCTCAAATTTCCTAATATCCAAAGGTTTTAGTAAAGGTACCATTGACCCAAATCTATTCACGATAAGATACGGGGAGGACATTCTACTTGTGTAAATTTACGTTGATGACATCATTTTTGGTTCCACAAACCCTAAATTTTCTAAACAATTTGAAAAATTAATGCACAGTAGATTTGAGATGTCCTTAATGGGGGAAATGAAATTCTTTTTAGGACTTCAGATCTACCAATCCCCGCGTGGTATCTTTATTAATTAGGCAAAGTACGCTTTAGGGATACTTAAAAACATGGTATGGAAAAAGGACAAAGCATTGGTACACCAATGGCTACAAAACCTAAATTAGATGCAGACTTGAGTGGTGAACCCATAGACCAAACTGACATCTAGTAGACCAGACATAAAATCGGGTCACTTATGTATCTGACATCTAGTAGACCAGACATAGTGCAAGCAGTATGTTATTGTGCAAGATATCAAGCAAGACCGACTGAAAAACACCTCAAAGAGGTTAAAAGGATCTTTCGATACTTAAGGGGTACCATTAACATGGGACTCTGGTATCCGAAGGATTCTGGCTTTGAACTAACAGCTTTTTCAGATGCCGACCATGCCGGATGCATTGATACTCGCAAAAGCACTTCTGGAGGAATACAATTCCTAGGTGATAAGTTAGTCAGCTGGATGTCAAAGAAGCAGGACTGTACAGCAATGTCATCAGCAGAGGCCGAGTATGTGGCGTTATCTGCAAGTTGTGCTTAAGTAATGTGCATGAGGACAAAGCTTAAGGATTATGGCTTCAACTACAACAAAATACCATTGTATTATAACTCCCAGTCAGCCATAGCAATCTCATGCAACCCTGTGCAGTACTCTCGTACCAAGCACATCCATACTCAATATCATTTCATCAAGGAACATGTTGAAAATGGTATAATTGAATTGTACTTTGTCAGAACTGAATACCAATTAGCTGATATGTTTACTAAAGCCTTACCCGAAGATAGGTTTCAGTATCTTGTCAGACGAATTGGTATGAGATGTTTGACTCCAGCAGAACTGGAGGTTCTGACAAATGAATCTGCTTGATATTCCATCAAACATCAACATGTACATATTTTTGAAAAAAGAAAAATACAAAAATATAAAATTTCAAAAAGAAAATACAAAATCAAAAAATCAGAAAATGTTTCACAAAAATATTCTTCTCGACATGTCTCTTGGAATCGATAACATTTACGTACCTAGAAATGTTGATTAACATCGACACGGGCGTGTAAATGAAGTTCGAACAGGAGTTTCAAATGCTTTCAAAACATGTCATTTCTATTTTTCTTTATGACTTGTAATCACTCTCAGATTGCAACTCGGACCCGAACGACAAAGGAGAGTGTACGTTTCAGTGCACTTATCCTTAGCGTTAGAAGAGAAGTCTTCTAACATTTGGTTTTTCAAAAAGTTGAACACAATTTTTCAAGAATTTTTCAATGACAATTCAAAATCTTTCAAAATTGCGTGTTCAACACTCCACCCCTCATAAAGTTTTACAAGACAATTCTTCTACATTTGGTGTCATTTTCAAAATGAGTCAATGTTTGAGGGGGAGTTTTTTCAAAAAACAATGTTTTAATGATTGTTGGATACATCATAACATGACAATTCTTATGTATTCAACACATTATAAAAGGTCTTAATAACATCTAAGAAATAATGATGACTACAAAATAGATTGTTTGTTATAAGATGATTCGGTGGTTGAGCACAATTTTTCAAGAATTCTTCAATGACAATTCATAATCTTTCAAAATTGTGTGCTCAACAATGCTAACCCTCAATTTTATATTCATTTTACAACTTGGTATCATTGTTTTGGTGTCAAACATATGTAAAATCGAGGGGGAGTAAGTTCATGTTCCATGTAATTCATGCTAAGTATAAAAGTTTTCCCCATGAAATTTTCATGACAAATTTTAATCACAAAGTATTTCAAAAACTAAGTGAATTAGTATTTAAAATAAGGGGAGAAATGTATTTAAAATGTGATCTTGAAAATAATAAGTGATCTTATCAACTCAAAGTGCTTTTTTACTCTACGAAAAAATGGTTTTATGGTTGCGATCTCATACCCTACAACATCTTATTTCACGACGATTCTGAAGTCATAAGGTGGTAAGGTTAGGAATTAGTCCTATGATCCAACCAGAACCGGAGGGATCTACCCAAGGACACTCCATAGTTAGAAATAGCAGTCCTTAGGTATGATTGGAGATGAATGAGTATAAGGGAATAATGCCGACTAAGATTGAGCTAACACTATAACAATCACAATAAGGTGTTAGTAATGACGTCTTGGTAAGCATTGACGGGGTTGAAGAATGAAAAAGAAATGTATGGATAAAGGGTCTAAAGAAAGAAGCCCTCCCTACACCTTAGGCAGAAACCGAGTCAATTCATAATCATCGGTTTTCACAAAGATGAATTCTGATATTGAAGACGACATCATGGACCCAGTGATACAATGCACAACTGTTCCCAGCCATTCGGGTTTCTCTTAAAAGAAACTTGTCTCATTTGTCACGAAGATATACACGACTTTTATTGACTTTCTCACTCCGAGTTAGTTAATATTGAATAGGTGGCAGTCTGCTCCAGCCTTCGAGTACTAAAACCAAAACGCACTAATCGAGTCTAGAGCCAAGAGATCAATAAAATAAATCTCAATAGGACACATTCAATTACAAACACTTGTTAAACATCATCAAGTTCACAATCTGTTAACAAGAGTCCTACGCATTATCCTTGAGATTTTGCTAGAACATCCGAGTGATACTTAAGTATTCTCCGTGAAGATGGAAATTCTGCTTAAGCCAACATCAAACAAGTTCTTGGTAGGTGACTTGCGAGATTCTTTATGAATCAAACTTGTGTCAACTGGAAAGAAACGATGGTGCGATTCATTGTGAATCATACTTGTTCCAGTAAATGAATTGACGGTTTAATCCGAAAGATAGTAACTATCTGATTCACTCTTACCGTGTTGTCATCTTTGAGATGTTCTGGTAATAAGAACAAGCAAGCATGGTAAATCTAATACATCTGTGTTAGAAGATACTACACTTTGAGCTGGAAACCCTATCAAGGAGATTCTTTGAATCTACATAACCACAGGTACAATATTTATACTGTAAAATGGTCCTACGGAATCAGAGGTTAATCTAACCAAATCCGGACGAATGACAAAGCCATATTCGTCCACACGCTTTATTGCTAACTGGTATGTGTTTAATTACACATACCTTTGACCACTAAAAATGGACTTAATTGACCAAAAATGTACCAAAAATACATTATATTTGTATGTTTTTACTTATATTGTGCAGGTAACAGATAATCAAGAAAAGGACAAAATTGAAGCGAAAATGGACAAAAACCGAGCACGGAATGGAAGAAACCGTGAGAAGTCAAAAAAAGTCAACCCCGACAAAGTCAAAGTCAAAGGCGGAGCCGATATTGAAGAAATGTTAAATGGGCCAACTCGTATCCATCTAGTAGGCCAGGTCAGCCCATTTAAACATTATGAAGACTTTATAAGACTTAAGCCTTATAAAAAAGCCCAAGTCCCCTTTTTATAATACACACGACCCAAAACAAGGACTAAGCCCAAATCCCACTAACTGCAGTTAGGCCCAAGTCCCTTAAACCTTTAACCCCGTTAGTGTTTAAGGACTATTGGTGAAATAACATAATACAACTTGAGGGACCTTACTTGCCAATTCCCAAAATACTTTACAACACAAGGATTGTCACTGCAATATACATATATGAGTTAAGGGGCCAAACTTGGCCAACTCTCAAACCTTTCACCCCTGTTACCCAAAACAGAGATAAAAACACAAAAAATGAATTTGGCACCATTTTGCCATTTTCGTGTCTTCTTCACCCCTCTGCCCTCTACGACTACATGCCAAAACTAAGTCACACCCCCCCTCAAACCCTACCTCACATGGGCTTATGTCTAGGTTGGCAATCCTCATTCACCATATTCGACTAAGAAAGAAGACAAAGATTGAAGGGTTGTGATCAAGACTTGGGGACTACTCAAATTTAGATGGCCAGGATTGACTATGGACTTGTGTCACACAACAAACACACCCTGGTTCTCACTCGGTAAAGAAACACAGGAAAGAAGAGGTCAAGACCCCAAGACCTAGAATCTTCTTAGTTCATATATAAATAGGTTTTTGTAAGGCCGAAGGAGGCAAGTAGCTTTTACCTAGTTTTTAATATTCAGCTTATTTTAAGTCATTTTTACTTATTGTCTTTTAATTTTCCAAACCTTGTAACCCGATTTACTATTAATGAAACTTTGAAGTCTTTAAGTTAACTCTTGAATTGTTATTGTTCTTATTGTTAAAAGTCTTCCATAAGCTGTTTTAAGCTCCTATAAAATCATATAAGTAACATGTTTTCATTTAAATATTAAAAACTTAAGAAATTTTTACAAAAAGAAATTACTCAAATATTGGTCAAGAACTCTTAGAGCATGGTAAATTTTGGAAGGCCATGGGTTAGAACCTCATGAGAGGTGTTAGGATAAAGGTTTGGTTGTGTTTTATTCATTCTCAAAAGCTTAGACTTTTGTAAGTCATCATTTTCCATTTTCTTGCATTTTTACTGTAGCACTGCTTATTGAATGCTTATTTATGCTTATTCTTGCTTGTTTATGTCTATGTTATGCTTATTTATGCCTGCTTTTTGATTTCTTGTCTTTGGTTTAAGTTTTCAATTGAATCTGCCTTAAATAGCTTTTAATCTGATTAATCTTGAATTGCTTATTTAAATGCTTATTTGTGGTTGGAACCTGCTTATCTTTGCTTAACTTAGCTTAGTTATAATCTGTGTTCCAATCTTTTTGCTTAAATCACCAAAAGACAGCTTTAAAATAGATTTTTCAAATCTAAAGGGGTGTTTGGGTTAAGCCCCAAAGTGGGTCAAAACAGGTTTTAAAAACCATTGGGTCATCCTGCCAACTCATACAAGCATTCTTAGGTTGTCTTTAATCAGTTTTCCAAGTTTTAAGTCCGTAGAGTTTGTTTTAAGCTTTTTCTAAGAGTCTTCAAAACTGTTGTGACAAAACAGTTTTGATATAGCTTATTTGATTAGGACTTTCAAAGCTAGCTTTTAAAACTTGTTTTGGTGTTGTTTTTATGTCCAAATGCAGTAGTGTAGTTGTCTGTTTGTCTACCTTTTGTTTTGTCCAAAACTGTCATACATTGGTTAAGTATCTTTTTAGATAAAATCAGCTTTTTCATTATCAAAATTCAGATAGTTAACATAGGATTTAGAGTCTAATTTTCTTTGCACAAGCTCTTTGTAGTTCTAAGTCCATCTATTTTAGCTTTTTGTGGTTTAAAAATACCTTTATCTAGCTTATTGATAGGCCTGCAAAAGCCCTTTTTGTCTTTATAAAATTTTGAAAAAAAAATCAGCATATGCTGAGTGTGAGCACTACTTTTCACAAGGCTTTTTAACTGCTTATTTTTGTTTCAAACCATCTTTTCTTTGCTGATAATTAAAGCTTGTTGGACAAGCTTTAAGCTCTTATAGCTCATTCAGCCATAAGGTTCCTTTATAGTGCTTATTTTTAAGCCCAAAAAGTGCCCCTTAGGCTGTGTGACTGCCATTTTTAGCTTATAGCTCAATTACCTATTTGTGCTTATCTGTCTGTTCTTTTAAGCTTATTTTTGTTCCTATAGCTTATTAGGTGTAGTGCAAACCTGCTTTAGCTTATTTTCTTTTTGTGATAGCTTATTGGTGCTTATAATTTGCCTAACAATTAAGCCTTTATGACTTAGAGTAAAAAAAGTAAACTGTCATTTCTCTTTGGCTTATTTCAGCTTATTTTTAAGAATTTGTAAAAAGTCCATTTTTTAAAGTTTAATATTTTGGCCAGTTTTATAAAATTGCAAAAAGAAAAACATGAAAAAAATAGGTTGGAATACACTTTAGTGACAGAAAAAAGTGTCGCTAATGCTTTGGGAGGAAGGAGAACCTAGAATAGTGACAGTTTAGTGACTATTTTGTAACAAATAAAGCGTCGCTATGATTTACTTGTTTTTATTTCTTTTATATTGGATTTAATTCTTAAAAATCATTTAAAAAAGTTTAAAAATACAAGAAATTAGTTTTAATTTTTATTAAATTAGTTTTAAGTGTTTAGTTTAAGATTTTTTTTTGAAATTTGCATTTTTAGGATTTAATTTTAAAACTTTTGTTATTTAGACGCGTTTTTAAGGTCCCGTTATTTAATTTTAATTTCATAATTGCTTCCGTTTTTAGTTTAGCTTGCCTGTTAAGTTTTCCCGTTGCCTTTTAATTGCTATTTCCCGTAGATTTAGAAAACAAATCAAAATCTTTTCCATTCAAACATCAAATATCAAACCGACTCTCGACTTTCCAATTCACTCCTCGTTGGGGATAAACGACCCGGGAATCCAATACTTCCCGGTTTACTACAATTGAGATTTTTGATAATTATCCTAGTTATATATTTATAAATATTATATATTTAAAAGTGTTAATTAATCTTGAATCAATTTTTGGCGCCGCTGCCGGGGAGGAGTGTAAGCGTTTGTCGTTCCGAAGTTTGACAATTAGTGCTTTGAAGATCCTTCCTTGTGAAGTTAATTTTGTTATTAAAAATATAAAAATACAAAAATATTTTTCATTTTCTTTTTAGTATATATATATAAAAAAACAAGAAAAAACTAAAAACATAAAAACATTGTCCATAATTATCAATAAAAATCACCATCAATATAATACTTTCAACTGAAGTATTATCATTAATAAGTTCCCGAACCAAAGATTCAAAAACTTACCTTTTGTGTCACTTGCGAGGTACGGTTCACCTTTGAAAGATAAACAAACTCAAAGAGGGGTATAAGGAGGGTTGTTCCGAGGAACTACGACCCTAAAGGAGAAAGGTTTTTAATAGCTTCGCGCTTTCCTACTCCTCCGCTCCTTTGTGCGTTTTTCTTTTAGAGAGTTACCGAGAAGCTTGTTGATTATTAGGTTTAAGTGTCTTATCTCATTGTCCGTTATTAAAATAAATTGTGAATCAATTGTTGAAAAAACCAAAAAAAAAATTAATTAGTATAAATTTTCTTTTTATATTTTAGTGCATGCGCACTCGTTCTCAATCCCGTAATCTTAACCGTCCTCAACAACAAGTCCCACCGGCTTTTGTTGAAACATTTAATCTTGAAGAACCTATTGAAAATCCCGATCCTCCCGTAGTTACGATGGACGATAATCGTACTATGGCGCAATTGCTCGAAGCACCCACCGAGGGTTACGAGGATGCCATCGTTGTTCCCGAGATCACCGCGGACAACTTTGAGCTTAAGCATGGTTTGCTTACTCTTGTTCAAAATAAACAATTTTTTGGACATGACAAAGAAGACCCTCATGCTCACATTCGTTATTTCAACAAGATCACTTCTACGATGAAGTTCCCGAACGTCCCGAGTACGTCGGTTAAGCTTATGCTTTTCCCATTTTCCCTCGAGGGTGCCGCCCGGATTTGGCTTGAAAAAGAACCCCCTCGATCGATTCTTACATGGGATGATCTTGTTTCGAAATTCATAAACAAATTCTTCCCTCCTTCTAAAACAACAAATCTTCGAAATGAAATCACGAGATTTCAACAACGATTTGATGAAACTTTTTATGAGGCATGGGACCGATTCAACGATCTTCTTCGGGCATGCCCACATCATGGATTTTCGGAATTACATCAACTCGATACATTCTATAATGCCTTGAACTCTAATGATCAAGATTCGTTGAATTCCGCCGCGGGTGGTAATTTTTTGGATAAGATGCCTCGAGATTGCCTAAGAATCATCGAGAGCAAATCCAAAGTTCGTAATTCACGTAACAAGCCGGTTGTTGCCAAAGTGGGTACGAGCACTTCCACCCCCGGTATCTCACCCGATGTAGCCGCTCTTACCACCGATGTTGCCGAACTCAAAGATATGATGAAAACTTTGATTCTCGATAAACAAAAATCCCAAGCTCCCGCGACCGTAAAGGCGGTCGAGGAAAAATGTGTAACTTGCGGTGGTGCTCATTCTTATCGTAATTGTCCCGCCACCGATGGAAACGTTTATCGTGACAATATTCAAGAATACGTCTCTCAAGCCGCCGCGGCTAATTTCAATCAAGGAAATACCGGTTACCGAGCCCCGATTGCTAATCAAATTCGACCTCCCGGTTTTCCTCCCGTACAACAAAACCAAGGAAATAATCAAAACCGTTACAACCAAAACCAGGGGAATAATTACAACCAAGGACCAATCCACCAACCCCCAGTTAATCAAGGACAAATTTATCGACCCAGGTTAATCAACCTCCAGCTTACCAATCCCCGGCTTACCAAGCTCCGGCTCCTCAAACACAAGGTGTGTCAAAAACTGATTTTGAGAGCTACGTCAAAGCTAATGATGCGGTTATGCAAAACATGCAAAGCCAAATGTCTAATATAACGGACTTGCTCACCAAAATCGCAAATTCTAATGCCGCTTCTACTTTGGGCTCGGGTTCTCTTCCAAGCAACACCATTGCTAACCCGAAAGGTGAATTGAAAGCAATCACCACCCGAAGTGGTGCCACTTATGATGGACCTCAAGTTCCACCACCGACTTCTTCTCTTCCTAAGGTGGTGGAAAACAAACCTGAGGTGACAAAGGACATGGTGCCTCCTACTAATAATGAAAGTACCAAAGACATCCAACCTCCGGTTGTCTATGTTGAAACTTAAAATTTTGAGCCCGTTGTTGCTCCCGTTAGTGCTCCGATGCCTAACCCGAAACCGTCGATTCCGTATCCTTCGAGACGTAATGATGAAAGGCACAGTGAAAAAGCTAACGACCAAATTGAGAAATTCTACAAAATCTTTAAAGATTTAAGTTTCGAAATTAGCCTCATGGATGCTTTGGTTCTTATGCCAAAATTTACCTTAACTCTTATAGCTTTAATTAGAAACAAAGAAAAATTAAGTGAAATGGCTAGAACGCCTTTAAATGAGCATTGTTCGGCGGTTATCCTCAACAAGTTACCCAAAAAAATTTGAGACCCTGACAAATTTCTCATACCGGGTGATATTCATGGAATAGATGAGTGCTTAGCCTTGGCCGATCTTGGCGCTAGCATAAATATCATGCCATTATCCATGTGTAAAAAGATTTCTCTTCCGGAGCTCACTCCTACTTGTATGACTCTTAAACTTGCAGACCGATCAATTTCTCAACCGATCGGTATCGCCGAAGATGTCTACGTAAAAGTAGGAAGGTTCCAATTCCTGGCCGACTTTGTAGTCGTAGACTTTGATGCCAATCCCCGAGTTCCCCTAATTCTTGGGAGATCCTTCTTAAAGACCGGACGTGCCTTGATTGATGTTTACGAAGGGGAATTAACTCTTCGTGTCGGCAAAGAAGCCGTTACATTCAATATTAATCAAACTTTGAGATACTTGGCTAATTATAATGATATGACGGCAAACCGAATCGACGTCATTCAAATAGCTTGTGAGGAGTATTCTCAAGAAGTTCTCGGTTTCTCTGATATGATCGCGAGTGGAAATCCTACTCCTTATTATGACCCGATCGTTTCTACCTCTTCTCCTACCCTCACTCCCTTCGGGGATAGTCAATAATGATCCATCATTACCTCCTCCCACTCAAGAAATGTATTTGCCTGAAATTCGAAAAGAACTCAAAGTTTGTGAAGCTAAAAATGATAAATCTTCAATTGATGAACCTCCCGAGGTCGAACT
>BQNB010037338.1:0-49509 GCA_026074375.1 Tanacetum coccineum | reverse complement strand
CTTTTAGTTTTTAAAAACAAAAACCATACCACCGGTTTTAGAATCGGTTTAGTTTTCTTTGAGCGGTTTTTTAAATTTTGTTGTTCTCCTCTAGTTTTAATGGTAAATAAACTTTTTTTTGTTTAACATATTAGTGGATTAAGTAATATTTACGTAACACAAAATTTTGGAACCGGGTTCATTTTAAAAACACGGAATTTTTTACAAAAAATTACATTACGCGACAAACATCCCTCGAATTCCGGAGAACCTCCAAAAATCCCCCTAGATCCGCCCCTACATCACACTCTAACACCAAATTCAATTTAGCATAGATAAGGGTTTTAACCGTACAATAGCAATGTACTTTCTCAAATGTTCCGTTTTGGTACGTGAACTTCTTTTGTTCCACTTTTGTGTTAATTTGCACCAACCTTGACTGGCAACCGGGAAAAAAAGTTATAAAACCAAAAAAAACCTACGTGGCATGTTTAATACTTTCTTTAATATTTCGTTTTGGTACGTGAACTTTTTTCTAATGTTTCGTTTTGGTACGTGAACTTTTTTATACACACGTTTTTATACTCACGTTTTTATACACTTTTTTATACACGTTTTTATATACATCTGTATACACGATTTTATGCACACATTTTTACACATATTTTTATACACACATTTTTAAACAGATATTTTTACACATACTATTATACACGTGTATAAAAACATGTGCATAAAAACGTGTGCATAAAAACGTGTATAAAAATATGTACAAAAATATGTATAAAAATGTGTGTATAAAAACTTGTATAAAAATGTGTATAAAAATATGTGTATAAAAATGTATATATAAAATGTGTATAAAAATATTTGTATAAAAATATGTGTATAAAAATATGTATAAAAATGTGTATAAAAATGTATATACAACCGTTAGTATAAAAGACTAACGTTGCAAACGTTCATTGGCTAAAAAGCTTAACGTTGCAAACGGTCGTTAAGTGGAAAAAAATATAGCTGGTTCCGGTAAAACAAGTTTGATGGTGCAAATTAACACAAAACTTAAAAGTTCATTACATTAAGTAGAACAAAAAAAAGGTGCACATACCAAAACGAAACAATAGAGAAAGTGTGTTGCTATTGTACGGCTAAAACCCTTGTGTTATAAGTCCTTTCTTTGTTTAAATTTGAAAACAAGAAAACACTATAGAATACCTACCCGAGACCTTAATTAGATCTTGAAGCCGTTGCTATTTGGTGCTCGGTCAAAAGGAACTTAATAAAGAAAATGGTATGTTCGATTTGTGTTCTCTGTTTAAGGTTGTGGATATAAGATTTCTATGGTTCGGTGACATTTCAAAATCAAAGAAATTAGTCTTTGACTTTTGATCTTGTCATTTCAATTTATATAATGAGACTAGTGGGTGTTTGACGAATTTGAGTATGAGTTTGAGATTGGGATACGAATGGGATTAGTAAAGAAGACATATGATCTTGATCTGAGTTCATTATGGGAGGTGTTTTGTTTGAGGAGATAAGGGAGAAGTACAGACTTAGGAGAGAATATAAATGGGGGCGTTTGAATGTGATATTAACATTAGGGTTAGGGTTCATTATGAATAAATTTAGGGATTTACTTAGTTTATATCCCTATTTGTTATTGGACCTGGGTTATTGATATAAATCTTGGGCCGAGTATGTATAACCCTAAAGCTATTGATAAATTGGATTTGGGCTGGATTGCTAACTAGACTCATGTGGCTAGTAGTTTTTTTTGTTATAGATAAATGGGTTGGTGATTATAAGGATTGGTCTATGGGCTGCAAAATAATACCCAGATTATTAACAAAGGTGGTCCGAAAACTATCTTTGTAAAATGTTGGGCCATTTTTTTTAACAATCGTGGCTGCTGAGTATAAAAGTTAGGATGTGTGTTTTTTATTTATTTTGATTTGTGGATTAGGCTAGATTTAGTAATAATCGAAAATTAGACCAAGTATAAAAGTTGTGACTGTTTCGTATTAAAACTAAATTTAGCTAAATGATTCACTTGGGATGAATTTTTGCTATATTTAGTTGTTAACGGCTACATTTGAGCTTCTAATGACAAAGTGACAATTTTTGCGTGACGAGATCAGGATCGAGTTTTTATAAAGAATCATGAAACTTAAATTTTAATGGCTATATTTGGTATTAATTTATGTAAGTGACTATGGAGTTGATCGAGTATCACTTATTTGATAGTGAAGTTGGATTTCACGAAGGCGTGTACTTATTTTATCTTGAAGTCGGGATTTAGTCATTCATAGTTAGTTGGATGCATGACTTTCAATGATAACTTGCTCGGGCTTAAGAATTTGGATGAAGACTTGGGTTATCTAGTTACCAGCAGTCAAGGTGGATGGTTGAAGACCTAGTTAACTATCACTTAAAGAAGATACGTTGTAGTTCTCAGTGTCACACGCATAAGACGTTGTGGATAATCACAAAGGGTGATGAATGTCTCATACTTTGCTTGATAAGTATTGAGTTTCTCTACACTATTCTTTCAACATTAGTGCAAGCTTAAGTCACAAGAACAGGGAATTATACTTCAGTTTCATCTTTGGTATATCGGGTTTACTACATCAGTGGTAAACATACGGTGGGTTGTTGATCTCGTTTAAAGTAGTTCTAGTTTCTTAACCAAAGGTTTGTACAAATTGGTGTATAAATTGGTTAACTTAAACCAAATATTTCAGATTAATATGTTATTACTTTGGTACATTGGGTTTACTCCATCAATGGTCACTTGAAATAGCCTACAAAATGGTTGGTAAAAAGATAGTCAGAGAGAGTTTATGAGTAGAGACTTGATCAACTGTTGATTCTCACGGGATAGATTTGAGATAACTTATTCTTCACACAAGTATTCAAGTATATGTGCGTACAAGGTTTTGTTGATTCTGAAGTATCGAAATCAGCAAGGGGAAGGAGGATATATACTTGAGAGTCTTTGATTTTCCTTTCTTGAAAGCTTGAATAAGTTATCTTTTTTGAAAAAAATTTGGTTAGGCAATGCCGGGAAGACTAATGTCATAACCTCAGAGAAAATCAGAGCTTTAACTTGTGGCTTTTGGGTGCATTTCTTCAACCACATGGGGGAAGCGATATCTTGTGAAAGATAGTATGCATTATTTAAATTTCCAGGGGGAAGAGTTGTGAGAAGAATTATTTAAGCGCGAGAAGATACGTTGCTGATCCAGATAATGTTTTCCCTGAACGGTCAATCACTAAGCTTATTCTTAAAGAAGCAGTAATATTTGATGTGGTATCCTACTAATTCCATTGTGCACTTAATTATTCTAAGCTTGTGAGAAAGCTTTGAAACTGCTCAAGAGAGGATTGTTAGTTTGGGGGAAGCTTTAAAAGCTTCTAAATCAATAATATGCGGCATGAATTAGGGGGAAGCTAATTTAAAAGCTTCTCCTTAACCAGAAGTGTATGGGTTACTTAGTTCGTACCTATTATAATATTTCTCCTACAAGGTACTACAAAGATGATCCATGTTGGAGTGCAGACTTGAAGTCAAAGACCACAGAAGACATCATCAACATTGGAAGCTTCGTGGAAGTTCTTGTTCTTAATCGTTATGTACTTTCTAGGAAAATATTGTAAGTTATTCTGTATATCGTCCCGTGGGGGAAGATTGTTAGGAATCCATTTTACGCAACGACATCACAGAATTATCATAGTTTACCATACCACCATACACATGGACTAAAATAGCCAATATAGCATACTTGTGTAATGTATGGTGGTATAAATACCCCTTTATGCTTCCATAGAGCGGTTGAGACTTGTATCATTTTTACACTTTCATTATATTTTACACTTTTACTTTCTCTCTCTACTCTCTCTCTCTCTCTCACTACAATATGGCTATCTTGTGGTTCGAGTCTCCTCAACCACCGAATCTATGATTATTTAGTTTCTTCACTTTTGTCCACAATCGGGTGTCAAAGATGATACCTAGATGGATCCATAATTTCATTTATTATGTCAGAGCATAAATTAAATCGGTTAATAAAGATTCCTCTAGGACTTTGAGAAATCTGAAGTCCTAGAAAGAAAGTCATTTGTCCCATCATCGACATCTTAAATTTAGAAGTCATTATTTTAGCAAATTCATCACACATAGCAGGATTAGTAGAGGCAAAAAATATATCGTCGACATAAATTTGTACCAATAAGATGTCGCATCCTGCTTTCCTTATGAATAGTGTTGGATCGACTTGCACCTTGGAGAATTCTTGTGTTAGTAGAAAATCTAGGACAACATATCATCCCATGCGCGTGGAGTCTTATTTAAGTCTTAGAGTACCTTTTTGAGCATGTACACTGTGATTTGGCTTGTTTTGGATCTACGAAAATCCTTCTTATTGAGAAACATAAACACTTCGCGTAGCTCACCATGCAAGAAGCCTTTTGCCATCCATGCTGATAGATTGTCTGTTTCTTTGGTGGCAGCATTAGAATGATATACGATGGATTTCTATTTTGGCAATGGTGCAACTGAATCCTCACCCCCCACGTTATTCCTCCTCTTGCCTGATATCCTTTAGCAACCTAATCGAGCTGTTTTTTTAAGTACACTGCACACATCGTCTTTCTTGACTTTAAAGAATCCACTTCATTTGATCAACATTACGAGATTGGACAATTACTAATTCCCATACTTGCTCAGTGCTTCGAATTCATGTATTTTCTGTTGCATTGCATCAATCCAGGTGGGTTCAAGCATTGCTTCTTTATAATTCTTCGATTCAACTGAAGTGATAAAGGAATCGAAATAACACCACATAGCGTTAGTTTGAAGTTACTTTCTAGTGGAGACTGACCGAGAAGAGTCTCTGATCATATTTGCTATTGGATGATCCTTATTCCATTTACCAAGAAGTTCAAATGGAGTGTGGGATGGCCGCGCATTAGATGACGATCCTTGAGAAGTTAAGTCTTCATGAAGAGGATCATCATGAAAGTATGGTGTTTTGGGGGATTCTTCAACACCTTGAGATAAAATTAGAGATTGTTCTTGTTCTTGTGTTGATGGGATACTTGATGATGGTACATCCTGGTCAATTGAAGTTGACACAAGTGAATCAGCTATATCCACAACTCTTGGTGTAGGAGCTACTTGAACTAGAGAAACAATACTTGGTGGAGGATTAAAGTATTCATCTAACATCGGTTGGAACAAACGATCCTAATCATTTCTGGTTTGTGGATTAAAATGTGTTGAAGAACTGGGTTTGGTATGAGTCATGAACTGGATGCTCCAAGAGTCATAAATGTAAAAAAAAAAAAAAAAGTCCGGCGCATGAACTGAATTTTTAGAACTCCATCGCTGGGCCGCTCATCGAACGTTACATGAATGGTTTCATGATTCTTCTAGGGTTTTCCTGTTATAGATTCTGAAAGCTTTCTTTGCGAACGCGTAACCAACAAGAATTCCAATATCGGCCTTTGCGTTTAGTTTACTCAAGTCCTCACTGCCATTGGTCGGATAACCGAGTGAACTAAAGACATAAAGAAATGATAAATTTGGCTTCTTGTCGTGCATCAGCTCATATGGAGTTTTGTTTATTGGGCTTTTGCAATATATAACATTATTACGAGCCGCTTCCATAATGTCCGGCTTCATCTTTCGACAACTCGTTTGTGTGGAGTGCCGAGAACCGATGTTTGATGCGAGACACGAGCCAACTTATTCATAAAATTCTTGAAGGGTCTGATTGATAAATTTAGTTTCATTATCTGTTCTAACATTTACGGACTATGGCATTCAAACAAACTTGAATAATTTTGATGCATTTGATGATAGTGTTAGGAGCTTCATCCTTTGATCTCAGAAATTCGACCCAAGTAAATCATAAGTAATCATCAACAATCACCAAGATGTACTTGTTTCCCATTAATGCTCTCACACGATTTGGGCCCAAAGATCATATACTGAGATAGTGTCTGCGCTTGGTTTAGTGTCTTCTGCTTTGGGTTGATGAGAGGATTTTCTTTGCTCTTTTGCCTAAAATTTTTGGTTTTCATGCTAAACACGATGTTCTTTCATCAGAATTTAAAGCTTTGGAATGCTCGTGCAAGACGTCTTTGGCTAGCTTTTAGAGTACCAAAGTTGATATGAGCATAACCTCGTACTTCATGAGGTGCATTATCCATAGTCTTAGTCTTTGAAGCTTTTGATAGTAAACAGATCGGAGAAGTCTTTAGCATGTCATTAAGAGAAATTATGTACAAGTTTGTGTCTCTGGATCCTGAAAGTAGATCAAAACCGTCTAAATTCCGAATAAGGCAAGTGTTTTTCCAAAAGGCAACTTCAAGATCCGAGTCACATAATTGTCCAACTAAAAACAAGTTATGTACGAGGCCCTCTACATAATATACCCTTGAGATCAGTTACTTTCCAGCTAATATCCTCCATTACATAATCTTTGCAATCTGATTGTTTCGGAAATCTAACAATCTGGTTGTTTCCGAATCTAACAGTTCCAGAAATTTACTGACGAAGTTCATGAGCTGAGAGCGATTACCTGTCATATGTTTTGAGCATCCGGAGTCCAGATACCAGAGAACAATCTGGACAACCTGTCATTGACAAGAGAAGAAGAAGATTGAACATCTGTAGCATTGGATTCCCAAGAATGATTGGGTTTCGAGTTGTTAGCAATCCTAGATTATGTAATCTTAGATTGTTTACTCGAACCTACAGATTTTACTTGTTTGGGTCTCCTGCTATAGACTTTAATCTCTGGTTTTTGTGTTTCTACTGAATGAGAAGTGGTTCCTTAGGAGAGACTAAGTTAGCTGAAGTGAACCTAGTTAAAGGGCACGAGTTACCAACTAAAGTGAAAAGTTTTCATGTTGGTTTCCACTTATATCCTACTTTAGTGAACACTTTACCCGTAGGTTTCCAAATATTATGCTGTTGTCTTTGCTTAGTAGACTTAGATTTAGAGCGCACATTCACATCATTTACAAAATCAAGGAAATACACATCATGATTTGCATCAAACATACATTGTTTACATTTAACACAAATTAACTCAGAATTCACATTTAACATAGTATGCTTAACATTTGCATCATAAATAGGGTCTTTAACACGATTCTTTTTAATAGAACTTAAATTAACTCTCCTAAGTTAGACTTCTACTTTATTCTTCATGTTGCTACTTGGTTTTTGCGAGATCCTATCATTCTTTTTATTGCCAGTAGGCTGTGATCTGCTAGCACTAGTAGAACTCTTCAATCCTGTAGAAGGCAACATAGATGTGTTAGAATCTGGTGTTTTGGATGACTCTACCTATTTATGAATGTTGCTCGAGGATGTGAGAGGTTCAGAAAACCTAACTTTCTTGACTTTGTTCATTGGTGTGACAGCAACCAATTTCTCACTAGATTTATTCGCAGTAGGGCATGTGTCTCGAACATAAACAAGTAACTCCTGAATTCGTTTGGCATGCATACAGACAAAGTCTAACGCATTATCTAAAGGTTGTTTTCCTTTAGCTTGTTTAAGTATTCCCTGAATAATATTTGCTTGTTTCTGAGTGTACTTAAGATAGTCTATGTGAGCGTCCCTATTTTTTAATAACATGGGAGCTAAAGGATCTAAATCAAGTTTGAACATCCCTGGAGTAATAGTTGTGGCATTAGTTATTATGGTGGCATTATCAAGTACATTTTTAGCTTTTAATTTCCTTAATTCATTTTGTAATGCTGTTGTCACAAAAACCTTTTCTTGAATTTGACCTTTTAAATCCGTATTTTCCATTGACTTAGAGTTAAATTGAGCAATCAAAGAGTGATAGTGTTCCTCAGAAAGAGCAGGTGTCTTTTTAATCAAATCAAATTGATCTTTGTAAATCTTTTTCAAATGCTCAATTTCTTTATGTAAAAGCTCATTTTTAGAAAGCAATTTGGCAACACTATGCTCCAATTCAATGTTTATGGTTTCATTCTCATCCATTTCTTGTTTCACTTTCTCTTCCTTTTTATTTTCTCTCATAGATTTAAGATGTTCCTTCAACTTATAAATGGTAGTGTCTTTAGCTTGTAGCTGAGCTTTCAAATCATTATTTTTAAAATATTCTAGAATTTCAAGAGCATTTTGATTATTACAGGATTTGTCCTTTTGAAAATTTGTTGATTAAGTTGTATGTCTAGTTCTAAATAAATGCAATGTTTTTCAAGTTTTGCAAAACTATTTGAATGTTCAGTGTATACATCTCGTTCAACCATATTTTTCTTTTTGACACGCTCATCTTCAAGATCTAAACACTTGTTACAAGATTCACTTTTCTTTATTTCTAAATTTTCAGAATCACTAAAAACAGCAGTAGAATTCATCACACATATCATAACATCTTGAGACATGATTTGGTGTAAAAGTTCCTCATTTTCAAGAAAAAGTTATTTCTTATGAATTTCAAAACACTGTTTGTCTACAGAACACTATTGAAAAGCAACTTCCATCTAGTAAATATTATTTGTACTTCTGTTACCTCATTTAGAAGATCTTTATCAAAAACATTGAATATGTCTTTTAAGGTCTTTAAAAATGGAATAATTTCATTTAGAAAAACAACTTTAGTGTGATCAAACCCCCATTCCCCTTCTGTAATAGCATCATGTGTAATCTGCTTTTTCACCACGATGTCAAACTAGCCAAGATGATATTTAAGCTTTTAAGGCTTGTATTAACCAGGCTTGCCTTAGGAAGTTCCTTAAGAGCCTCAATTTTGATAGGTGAAATAACAAATTTGTCAGTATTAGGGTGTGAAGTTTGTAACCAAAAAGCTTGTTCAGCAGACAATTCTTGTTGTAGAACAAAATGTTTACCAAATCTTCAGACAATTAATTTAACTCAACATAATTAACTGGAGTAGTATTAATTGTCTTCTCTTTTGAAATTGGATCGTTTTGTTTTGCAAGCATTTTAGATCGATTTACTTCTTCCAAAATCAATGTCTCTTCATCATCAATCACGAGAATAACAGCATGTTGATTAGATATTACACTACCATCATACAAGGTTGGCTTAATCCGCTGAGCTTTCTTGAGATAAAATGGATTTTGATAACCAAGCGCTTATTTGTGAGTGTCATCATAAAAAAACTTGTGACTTTGTTAACATGTGCATTGTTTGAGAAGATTGACCTACTTTATAAACAATATTATCTAGTTCCTTTATTTTCTTTTCTAAATCAATTTCTTTGTCCATATATTTACTTTCTTTTTCTTTGGATTCATTTTTGAAAATAGTAAATGTTTGCAATAAAGATTCCTTTTCCTTGATTTGATTAGAAGGATTTTGTTCAAGTGAGTCAATTTGCTGCTTAAGTGCAAGTTTTTCCTTAATCATATGTAACACCCTCAAATTTACAACACAGCGGAACTCAACATTGGGGTGCTACTTCATAATACAAGCTCACGAGTCACGGTAAACGACATTCAATTTTTATTAAAAAGATCAGAGTTACAAGGTCCCAATAACTTTTAGAAAACTTATTCCCAAATAAGTCATAATATGACAATTTTCCTTTAAAATATTTTGTCAAATGTGCAAAGTTCACCAAGTCCACGTCCTTCGATATCCGCATTCCATCCCATCCAAGCTAGCAAGTATATACCTGAGATAAACATGCTAAAACGTCAACGAAAACGTTGAGTGAATCCATAGAGTTTATAAACAATCATTTTGAACACAAGCATAGCAAAACATTTAGTTCATAGAACAATCACAACGATGCTAGAGCCACGAACCGAACCTTAACCATGTGCCCAACCTGGAGTACTAACACTCCCAATACTAAGTACAATATGTCTCAGTATGCCCTCGCAAGGAACACACGTCTGACAGGTCGTTAGGCCAAAATAGATCTATTATTATTGCATTAGCGTTCACCGGTTAGCGGTGATTGACGGTTCATGAAGGAAGGGCCACAACAATACACTCCTAGCAACGTTCACATAATAAAATCACCTGTGTTCGATTTTCTAAAACAAGCATGTATCTCCCTCGCGGGTTTTCAAAACATAAAAAGAATTAAATGCGAGGCTATGAACTCACCTTGCTCGTAGGCAATAATCAAATAGTTAATAACCATGTGGCGTCGATAAATATCTTGCCGTGTCCGCGAAGTTGCAATTAATCTTAACGCTTATGCTCCATTCGTTTAGGTGGATATATTTTTGGGGTTTTTCCGATGGATGGTTACATCGACACGACACATTAATAAAAAGACTCAATTTCAAATTATAACATTTCGGTCGTTGGCCAAATAAAATAAACAAAATGATAAAACAAGTATGTAATATATATCCCGTATATACATTACATATGAAAACGGACGCGTATAATTCATGTCGGGAATTATATAACCAAAGGCAAACATTCGAAAGCGCGTTATTTTAAATATATAATTCTTTGTAAATAATGTATATATACATATATGAAAAGTGTGATATTAATTTAAATAATATTATTCGACACACGTTCGGAAATTACTAAATAACTCATTAAAGATTTCTTTAATAAACGTAAACGTACGTTTTAAGATTAAAATTTAGACAAATAATGTTTTTAAAACTTTTACAAAAGTTTTAATTAATCTTTTAGTCGTGGCTTATAAAATAGTATCTTATAAGTTAATGTTCCATGTTCTTAGCGGGTTTTATATAATTATATATGTAATAACCTACGATTATTATTTAGTCATTTTTATCGGTTTTATATTATAATAGGAATTTTAAGTGAAAAACGCTAAGTATATAAATTTTTAGAAATTTCGGCATGACCTTGCCGTTTATACAACGTTTCCATGTATATAAAATACATTATTTCCCACTTTTATCAATCAATATCACCAATATATTTCGCCTCTCATAATTAATAGCTAGCCAAGTTTACATAAATGTCAAATATAAGTAAAACCAAACGCACCCTTATTTAGAGGCTGCTGTCCCAAACACCCCTATTAGGCCCTAAACTCAGAAACAAACACCCCTATATGGGCTGTTATCCACATATCCAAACGCCCCTAATGGCAGATTACATGCAATTCCAAACATCCTTTTTAACCACGTTTGTACATCGGAAAATCAATAGACAACCCAAACGAGTTATAACAAATAAATTAACAATGGGGGTGTCACCACCACAAGCCCGACACCACAAGGTACGGCTGTGGTAGTTTCTACTGGTTCGGCCGCTACCACAGTGGTGGTTTTAGGCGTCTGACCACCCCGAGACACCATTTAGGGTTGCGCCATCACAGCCTGACACCAGAAGGTGCGGCTGTAGTGGCTGTACCGTCGTCCGACAGCCACCACAATGGTGGTTTGGCGGCTGGCAGCCCCTTTTGACATCAAATCAATCACCCGACTTATCAAATTCGTTTTTACACTTGATGTAACCACCATGCATGGAAAAATAGGCAAGAAATTAGGCGTTTTATAAGTGTTTCACCGGTTGTGGTGCCCGATCCGCCACCCACAGCCCGCCATGGCAGCGGCAGCGGCTGGAAAAGTCGCCGCTGCTGCGGTGGCCGCGACCTAACAGCCGTGCGACGCGGCTGTGGTGGCTAGGAGAGGCGGGGGAATAGGTTGAGACGGCTGGAGAGGAGCCGGGGACACGACGGGATCTCGCCGGAAAAGTTCACCGAAAAAGTTTTCCGGCGGAGGCTGCCGGAAATTGGAGAAGAGGGGGATAGGGAATTAGGGTTGTGTGTGTTTTTGTTATAAGAAAAATGAGAAGTTTTTACATTTTTATTAAAAGTTAAAAAAAAGTTAAGTGTATAATAGTTTAGGGTTGAATTTGAAAATATACTAGAGGGACTAGAAGTGAAACTTTGGGTAATTTTTGTTAAATAACGGTTCGGGTCTCGTTTGGGCGAGTTAACGGATGATTCAAAAGGCGAAACTTGCGCCATTGTTTTCCAAATAATTTTTCCATCGAAAATGAGTATTCACTCGACCATATTTCATAAATATTTTGTAACGTTCATTTTAAAAGGTTCGTTTCGTTTATTCTAGGCACCGGTTTCACGGTAAACTTTATTCGTAAATTAAATCGTTAACTCGAATAGTCACGTTAATGATAAACGTTTTTAAATAAAATGATAACTAATTTATTAAGTATTTTTATTAAATAAATTTTGATAATTATATATATATATATATATATATATATATATATATATATATATATATTATAATTATTTACGCGTTGGTACATGTTCCCGTTTTCAACCCGAATAAGTTTGAAGAAGTAAAAATTTATAATGAGAATAATGTAATAATAATTATGATTTATTATTAAAATAAGTTTCGAAAAATTATCAGTTATGCGATAATTGTTTTCACTTGAAAAATAAAAAGTCAAAACTCAAGTTAAACCCAAAAAGTCAAAGGGTAAAATAGTCATTTAAGGTTCTAAAAATTGACGGTTGTCACAACCTACATCAAGGGTTAGTTTCGTGCAACATAATATATATAAGAGCAATATCATAGGGGTGGTATACACATATCAAGAAATGTGTAGATGTGTTAACGGTTGCAAATGTAACGACTTTGACATTTGAAAATGCTCCCCCTCGGTGTATGCTCCCCCTTGTTTGGGGCACCAAGGAATCGAGTTACGAAAGTGTGCTACAAAACAAGGTTAGTATACAAGTACAAGTGCACATAATGACGATAATATAGCTATATATATAGCAAGACACTAGCGGGAAACAAGACATGCATATTGTAGATATAAGTATTCTAAAGTATGACACTTTTAAAGAAAATTTAAAACTTAGACACATGCAATCATTATTTTAATAAAAAAAACCTAAATCCAAGATAAATGAATCATGATGTACGCTTAAGACATGACAATGTTTAGGAACCAATGATAAGATTCGAACGACACATACTTAAGAACCAAAATGCATGCTAAAGGACTACTACTTCACCAACACCCTTTGGTATCACACCAATTTTAATTAACGAGGACAAAATACGTTTATTGATTGACACACTAATATTATGCGAATGACTTCTTCCAAGATGTCAATTGGATAAGGAGTATTAACGTATTTTAAATGACATGTTACTTATGATATCATCATCTAACCAAGATAATGATTTGGATTCGGATTGACTTTCGTCAAGGGTTGTATTGAGAGATTCCTAATCAAGGTTTCTTTGTTAAGCATTATGTATGATTTTCATGATTGGGGTGTTTAAAGATAAACTTTATCGTAAGACTTTAGGTCGAACTAAATGTTGATGATGAGGATGATTTATTGAGGAAACATACTCTAAATGTAACATTTAAAACTAGACGAATGTTACCTAATATCTTGGCGAGATTTGCCAAAATATATACTCTAAATTTTTTTAAATAAAGTAAGATGAAAGATTAAAATGATACGCTCTTGGATGTGAATTAGAATGATTTTATAACGTGGAAAAACAAAGAAGGATGAGTGTGAATGGTGAGGGAAGGTGTTGACTAAAGGTTAAAAAGATGGTTTAGATTAATATATCGTTCACACTAACGATGACAAGTATGGTATGTTACAATGATGTGCATGTAATCCTATAGGGACAAAGGTGGATGATTGTGAATCCATAAATTTGTTGGGTGTTTTGTTGGTTGTCAGTGTTGACGAATAAAGGCAGAAATGATTTGGTAGTTCTTTCATGGTGGTGACATGTGGGTTGTTAGTTCTCATATGATGAAAGAAAAATGAGAGACACAATAATGTGATGACTCAATAACACTTGAAGCTTGAATATCTTCTGTGTGTTCTTCACTTACTAGTAAGTTGAAATTATTGGACGGTTATAAAGTAGGTATATGATGTTTTTAAGGAGATAATGTCATTGGTTTAGACGTGAAGGGCTTTGTTGTGTAGTGATAGACTATGAGTTTACCGGTTGTAAGGATTGTGTTTGAGAATGAGACGCATTTCATTACGAAATTCACTTGACTTTTGACAACATAGGCAAAAATGCTTATGAGTGAAGGGATATGACGATGACTTGTTGATCCATAGAAAGGCATCAAGATGGACATAGGTTTGTGCATTGTGAAAAGTGGTTCAACCTTCATGGGTTGTAGTGGTGGGTAACTCACTATTAGATTGTAGGAAAATGATTACATGGTGAATCTTCTTGTGAAGATAACTAGGTGGATGACTCGGTTTTTCATTTCACTTTGGTGGTTTGAGGATGTACTAGAACTAGTGATAACTAACAAGAGTGAAGAATAGTTATGAGGTTTGAGTGTATGGTAGAAGTGTATCTTGTGAATTTAGAGTATGATCGGCATACGAGTTAAGAGGCTTAGATAAATTGCGGTTTAGTCGCACGAGATGTACTTGAGAGTATTTGGTTAAAGGATTTATGTGGACGCGTGTGTTTTCCCTTCCTGTTTAATTCATGCTCATCTAGACATAAAGTGTGGAATAAAAAAATAAATGAAGACAAATAAAGACGGAAGCGATGAGCTTGACAATGTCAAGACAGATGATAGTTTGCATACTACGAACTTTATCCACAAAGTTATGTAGCTCTTCTTGAGCATTGCGAATGTTTATAGAACAATCACACGACGAGGAATGAGGTTGTCTTAAAGATAGTAGCGGAAAAGGTTGACAGAGGGTATTTGACATCTATATAATAATATAGGCGTGATAAAGGTTTTTGTGAAACAAATTAGACATGAACAATGAGTAACATTTTAATTTGCAATTTGCGAAGTAAAAATACTTAAACATTTCAAATGAAATAATTAAGTCATCGAGATTTATCGAAATATATTTAATAGTAACAAGACTATTAAAATGAGAACGACACGTTTACGAGATTTGTTCCATCATTCCTAGACCTAAACGTAAATAATTAAATGTTTCACGTTTGAGTGGTTTAGTGGGGATGTGTGACAACCGTGATTTGAGTGAGTTAGTTTATACCTTTAGAAATGACTAAGTGTCCATCTTGTATGTTTCTTGTGTGCTATGTGTTCAATATGTATGTTGAAGTGGTTTACATATGTGCATGATGTCATTTTAGAGGTAAATGATTATCTTATTTTGTGTGCATATTCTTTGGTGTAACAGCAACTAATTTCTCACTACGTTTTGTAAAACAATGGCATGTATTTTTAACATAGACTAACACTTCTTGAATCCTTTAAACATACTTACAAGACAAGTCTAAATTGCTATCTAGAGGACTTAATGCTCTAGCATTTTCAAAACTATTTACCTGACGAGTCGTCACGCATGGTTTCCCTAGAGTGTTGATTATAGTCTATGTGTGTATCCTTGTTTTCCAAGACTTTAGGAGCTAAAGGTTTTAAATCAAGCTTGAACATTCCTAGAGTAATAGTGGTAGCATTAGGTTTTAAAACTTCAGTGTCAGTCACATTTTTTCCTTTAAGTTTCCTTAATTTATTTTTTAATGCTGCATTAGCAAAAACCTTTTCTTGAATTTAAGCTTTCAAATCTGCATTTTCCATAGACTTTGAATTTAGATTAGTAATTAAAGAGTCGCATTGTTCTTTTGCATGAACACACGACGGTTTAATTGAATCGTAAAGTTCTTTGTAAGTCTTTTTTAAATGCTCTTTTTCTTTATGTAACTTCTCATTTTAAGACAGTAATTTTGTCACACTATACTCCAATTTAATGTTTATTCTTTCAATCTCATCAGTGTCATGTTTCACTCTAGCAGGATTAGCATTGTCTCTTAAAGAATGAATTGTTTCCTTTAGTTTGCTGATTATAATGTCCTTTGCTTGTAGCTGAGCTTTCAATTCATTTTGTTCAAAATATTCTTGAATTTCAGGATCATTTTGATTATTACATGATTTGTCTTTTTGAAAAATTTCTTGATTTAGTTGCATGGCAACTTCGAGAGAAATGCAATGATGTTCAAGGTTTGAAACCCATTTTGAAAGTTCAATATAGACATCATTCTTTTTGACAAGCTCAGCTTCAAGTTCCAGACACTTATTGCATATATCAACAACATCATCGTTCTTTTTTACAGAATCACAAGTGACAACAGAAGAATTCACAACAATATTCACAATATCTTGAGATATGATTTGATCCAAGAGTCGATCGTTTTCAATCAAAAATTATTTTTGTTGAATTTCATAACATTTCCTGTCTACAGAACATTGTTCCACAGCTGCTTCTATTTGGGTGAAAACAATTTGTACTTTAGTAATTTCATCATGAAGACCTTTGTCAAACTCTCAAAAAAAATATTTTAACAAGTTTAACCATGAAATTATTTCAGTTAGAAAAACCTTTTTGGTATGTTCAAAGCCCTACGACTCCCTCTCAGAATGATAGCATCAGGTGTGGGTTTTTTTTCCTCTACTTTTACTACAGTGTCCAAACTAGCAAGTTGAAATCGATGTTTTTTAAGACTTTATGCTACACAAACTTACTTTGGAGTTCACTAGGAACCTTCAACTTAATTGGTTTATTTGAACGTACCAGGTTTCTTGCAGAGTTTCTTATTAGACTTTGGTAACCTCAAAACATTTGCTCGCAGTCAGTTTTGTTGTAGTAACAAAAACTCATTTTTCAAATCCTCAGATAATTCATTTTAACTCAGTATTAATTAATCAGAGTAATTATTATTTTTTTTCTTTTACTTTTTTACATAATTGGGTCATTCTGTTTGGCAACATTTTAAGCGATCCTTCTTACCAGTTAAAATCATGTTCTCCTCTTCATCAACCACAGGAATAACATCATGTGTTTTACATAGCACATTACCATCATACAAGGTTGGCTTAATCCACTGAGCTCTTTTCAGATAAAAGGGATTTTGATATTCAAGAGCTTGTTTATGTATCTTATCATAAAAAAATATGGTTTGGTTAACATGTGCATAGCTTGCGTAGATTGATACATCTTACAGACAATGTTTTCCAATTCTTTATTCTTGTTTTCTAAAATAAGCTCTTTGTAAATAGATTTAGATTCTATTTGTTTGAGTTCCGTTTTAAAACCATTAATGGTTGTTAATAAGGATTCCTTTTCCTTGACATGTTTAGAAAAGAGGTTTGTTTAAGTGTATCATCTCTGTATCAATGCAGCAAAATTTTATATTTTTCATCCGAATAGGTCTTCCATTTTGAATCAATAAACGTTCTTACGATCTGCTTAAATCAACATTAAATTTTTGTTCAAAGTATTTTGATTCATTCGTGATATTTTTCTAGCTCAAATAGCAGGTTTTTTTAAAAGGGTATTCATTAACAAACTTACTTTTGTTATTAGCCTTATCCCAATTATTTGCATGATTAGACATTTGTTCAAACATGGATATTATCATGGAATTTTGTTGTGCAGAAGTATTAGCATTTTGAACAGTCGTATGTTGCGTTTCTTCCAGATATTGAGAATAAAGAATGATATTACTATCACTTGTTATCTCATTATCTGGATAGTCGATAATAGGCGGTTGTTCAGAATACTAAAACTCTTGCACACTTTGATGCATCATATCATTTTGAAAAGTGTTAGAGTATGGAACCTCAGAAAGAACATTTGAATCACAACTTGACAGATTGGCCATAAGAATCGCTTTGGCTGAAGAGATATCATTGATGATATCAAATAACGTCTATTTTATAGCATCATTTATCCCATGTATTTAACCTATTTTATATAATTATTTCAAAGAATTGTTACTTAATCATTTATATTGAGAATTGTAGTAATTATGGAGTACTTGGTGAATATTAGCAAAAGGCGCACATTCTGGAGCTTAAATGAAGATATTTTGAAGATTAATGATTCTGACAACCCAATACGAGTATACATTCAAGGGATGATACGACATTAATCCATGCCTTCACTCAACCAAAGACCACACAGGATAAGATGTCCAATTACGCGTATCCATCCCTTGGATACGCCGTATGAACAACTTCCAGACCCTATTAAAATACAAAAGTCAAAAAAGAGTTTTTTTTTAAGTGGGCTAAATCATATTCATGATACTTAAAACCACAAAAGTCGATTTTCAGAGTAGAAAAAGAGCAGAAGTTTAGGAATCAATGATAAGATTCGACTGACACATGCTTAAGGACTAAGACTCGACCAACACCCTTCGGTATTATACCGACTTTAATAAACGAGAACAAAATTCGTTTATTGATTGAGACACTATTATTATGAGAATGACTTCTTCTAAGATTTCATTTGGATACAATATATTAATGTATTTTGAACGACAGGTTCCTTATGGTATCGTCATCTAACCAAGATGATGATATGGATTTGGATAGACTAAGGGTTGTATTGAGAGATTCCTAAACCTTTTGGGGTGTGTTAGGATAAACATTATTGTAAGACTTTAGGTCAAACTGGATATTGACGATAAGGATGATTTGTTGAGGGAACATACTCTAAATGTAACATTTAAAACTAGAAGAATGTTACCTAATATCTTGGCAAGATATGCCAAAATATACACTCTAAAAGAGTTAAATAAAATGAGATGAAGATGAAAGTGATACGCTCTTGGATGTGAATGAAAATGATTTTATAACGTGAGAAAAAAAATGAAAAAGGATGAGCGTGAATGGAGAGGGAAGGTGTTGACTAAAGGTTAATAAGGAAGGTTTAGATTAAAATATCATATGCACTAACAATGACAAGCATGATATGTTAAAATGATGTACATGTGATCCTATAGGGACAAAGATGGATGATTGTGAATCCATAGATTTGTTGGATATTTTGTTGGTTGTCAATGTTGACGAAACAATGATAGATATGTGAAATGAGGTGGTAGTTCTTTCATGATGAAATAAAAATGAAAGATACGCCATTGTGGTGACTTAGCAACACTTGAAGCTTGAATATCTTCTTTGTGTTCTTCACTTGATGCAAAGTGGAAATTATTTGATGGTTATAGAATGATTGGATTGTTTCATTGGTTTAGACATGAAGGGTTTGTTATGTAGTGATAGACTATGAGTATACTGGTTGTAATGATTGAGTTTGAGAATGAGACGCATTTCATTACGAAATTCACTTGACTTTTGACAACATAGGTGATGTGCTGTCGTTGTATGGTATATTTAAGATGATTCAAGTTTTAAATTTATATTTTGCCAACTAAACCAAAAACAACACTTTAACGGGCAGTGTACCCGTTCGGTAGTAGTTTCATGGTAAGTAGGGTGTCGAACACTTAAAGCGAGGTTAAATCAATAAATTTAATTAACATATTGGTTATCTAATCTATGTTAATTCTATTCTATTCTAACCTATGTTAAACCTATGTCAGTCTAAATCCTAATTCTAATAGGAAAAGGGGGTTTTTAGCCTGAGAGACTGACACGGTTTGGTTGGTGTCTATAATCAATTCAAGGCACTTTTACCCACGCAAGCTAATTAACAAAAGATAAAAGAGCGGTTGAACCTTATATAAGAAAACTGTATTAACCATTATTAATCTGATTAGAACATTGGTTTGTTTATTTAGTGCAATGATTTCTTCTCTCGAGGTGGCATATCATTCTTAAGACTTAGGCGTTACATCATCCTAAGACCTAGACACAATAATTCTGTCACAATTAAAGCATCCGCATAAAGCATCCTTATTTGCTGATTATAATCTATCTTAGGGATTAAAGCAATGGTGATCTTGTTAAACCCTAGCTCATAGAGACTTTACCCACTTACCGCTTAATGGAAATTTATACACTAGTAGTCTACTTGTCCAACTATCCAATGGAATCAGAACATTATTTGTTGAATTATCTAGGTTCACCTTCTAGTCAACACGATCAATAAACTATTGGCAATATCCAATTAACTAGTTAAGCCCGAAGCGTATCCTAGACACAGATTTAGAAGGACAATATTTGTGATCCTATGATAATAGATGTATAAATTACTATATGGAGAGCTATCCCAGACTTTAGATAAACTTGGTCTGCTTCACAAGATCCAGTTGAATGATAGGTCGCATACAAAAGCATGTAAACAAGTATAAATTGATAAACATAAATAAGCACTCAATGATAAAAAAAAAAAAAAATTTTTTTCAAAAAAAAATAAAAAAATTCGAGATAAACAAATACCAAACATTTAATTCTTCATAATAATGGCTAATACCCGAAGGTATCAGCCTTTAAACATCATAATAAATAGAGCCGATGACCATGAGTTCCCAGATGCACCACCTTCACCTGAGGACCAGCTGTATGCTGAGGATGCCTCACCTATTGCACAGTCACCAGATTATGTGCCGGAGTCTGATCCTGAGGCAGATCCGGAGGAGGATGGCGATGAGGACCCTGAGGAGGATCCTATTGACTATTCTGCTGACGGAGGAGATGACGGAGATGATGAGATGGACATTGAGGAGGATGAGGATGCTGATATGGACATCGATGAGGAGGAACACTCCAAGCGCCTGCCTAACCCAGTAGTTGTTGCTTTACCAGCTACTGCCTACCGTCTGCGGAGGAGACTGAGCCATTTGAGACCGATGAGTCTGCAGCCACACCACCACCTCACCTTGCATACCGTATGACTGCTAGGATTACTATTCAGAGCCCATTACCGGTACAAACATGGTCCCGACTCTGAGGTTGCCAGATTACTTTGCTATCTATATCTTCCCCACCAGCATCACCACTATCTCCATGGTCTTCATCACCACCACAGATTCCTGTCCCATTATCACCACCTTCACCAGTATTGCCAGCACCACCTCCTAGTCCTATTCGATCATTGGGCTATCGAGCTGCTACCATTCGGATGAGAGCTGAGGCTGCAGCTACTTCTCATTCACTACCATTACCACCACCTTTCATTTGGTGAGAAACAAAGAATTTCAATAAGAAATAGAAATTATTCATATAAACTATAAAATATAAGGGGGGGGGGATACTGTGCTCGTCTCTCCCCCCACCAGACCAGATGCACCACCACCCATGCCCACATCAGCTCCTACTTCATTCCCACCATTGTTACTACCATCTGACAGACCCGAGGTTAACCTACCACCTCGGATGGGGTTAGGTCTCGCACTAGGTCCCGGGTATGAGGTCGGAGAGAGCTCCGCCGCTGCTGCTGCTAGGCCAGCTGGAGGTTTTAGGGCCGATTACGGCTTTGTTGCCACTATGGATAGGCAGGTTAGACGTGACCCTGAGAGGTACGTTGGATATGGGATTACAGATTCATGGGATGAGATCGTTGAGACTTTACAGGGAGCTCCGGTTAGTACTGATACAGAGTTGGGTGCACACATGATGGATATGAGTCGTTGGTAAACGAGATACAGATGAGATTTACACGAGGATGGATGATGAGCATGGGCAGAGCAGTTATTAGGCCGGTCGGGTCAATATCGTTGTTTCGTGTATAGACGTACTCATGCCCATCACGTCAGCTCATGAGACTGAGGCTGGGATGTCCGAGAGAGTCGTGGGGACGAGCGATGGATCGAGCGATCTGCTCATGGAGGGGTTATATCTCTACGCACCCACAGTGGCATGCGCAGATGGCAAGATCACAAGATTAGCAATCAGCGGACCAATAGGAGGCAGAGAGCGATGTCCAGATTTGTTAATTTTTTTTTTTTTTTTTTTTTGGGGAGACGGACCGCAGGAGGCGGGAAGAGATGAGAGAGTTAAGAGCTGCTGACCGCACACGACAGCAGCAGATTATTCAGACCCTGACTGCTGTACAGACACTACAGAGGGAGACGATTCCACTCCAGGGACTAGTCACCACCCTGCAGGAGCAGGTGACAGCCTTACAGGGACAGGTGATGACATTGCAGGGGCAGGTTACTGCCTTACAGGGACAGCAGGGACCCGCTGGGGGTCCTGCACCACCGGAGCTGCCAGAGGATGCTGGTAGCAGTTCTTAGATTAGACTCTGTTATGGCTAGTCGTTTTGTATTTAGCCTACTAAGTGTTACGGGGGAAATCCCGGCTAGTAAGGCTTAGGGTTATTATGTTTCCTTTTGTTGTAACCTAACATTATGATCATTTTGTATCAAGAACCAATCATGTATGTTTTCCAGTATATATGGAATGATGGTATTATGTCATGTTTAAAAAAAGCGATTTGTATGAATTGAATGTCCTGATTGGTATATCATTGTTACTTACAATTCAATTGTACATTTCACTGTGTGATGCGATCCTCACTTAATTTTCATGGATATGTTCATGTCGTGGTATGATTATTATGAATCGAACAAATATTGTAATTTCTTATGATTGAAGAAAATGGCACCAAAAAGAGCCACGAGACAACACGGGCCACGACAACACCACCCCAACAGCAACCACAAAACCGACAATGTCACTAATAAGCCCAACATCCCAAGCTATGATAATCAAGGAGTCAATGCCGGCCAGGCTGCACGTGACTCAACTAGGAATGGCACTGATAGCCATTCTTCGGGAACGGGTGTCAGGGGATCTGAACGCGTTGCTCGCGAGTGCACTTACCAGGATTTCATGAAGTGCAAACCTCTGTACTTCAAGGGCACCGAGGGAGTGGTTGAGTTAACCCAATGGTTTGAAAGAATGGAGACTGTCTTTCGAATAAGCAACTGCTCGGCGGAAAACCAGATCAAATTTGCTACCTGTACTCTGCTAGCAGGTGCCTTGACATGGTGGAATACCCATGTTATGACTGTTTACTCATGATGTTGCTTATATCATGACTTGGTGAATCTGAAGAAAAAGATGACTGATAAGTATTGCCCACGAAATGAAATGAAGAAGCTAGAAGCTGAGTTGTGGAACTTGAAGGTAATAGGTACTGATGTGGTCAAGTACAACCAACGTTTTCAAGAGCTAGCACTACTGTGTGTTAGAATGTTCCCTGAGGAGGCGGATAAAATTGAAAGGTATGTCGGGGGATTGCCCGACATGATCCATGGAAACATCGTAGCTTCAAAGCCAAAGACAATGCAAGAGCTATCGAAATGGGCCTACAGAGTTTATGGATAAGAGAGTCCTACCATGGCTGAAAGACAAGCTGAAACAAGAGGGAAGTCTAAAACACTTCCCGAAGTAATCAGAATCAACAACAACAGCCAAAGCAATAAGCGCAGAACACTGGGAGGGCCATACTACTGCTGGATCAGGTGATAAGAAACCATATGGGGGATCGAGGTCCCTAACTAAGAGTCATTATCACTAACCCCCCCACCCTATGCCCAAATGCAATTACCACCATGATGGGTCCGTGTGCTTCCAAAGTTCTATAAATCAAAACAAGTACGGTCACATCGCCCGTGACTGTAGGGGTCGGAATGCCAACAATCACAACCATAAGGCACCGGATCGGGTCCAGAAACAAACCTACTTGTGTTGAGTGTAGGATGCTCAGAGGGCACTTCAAAAAGGAATGTCCAAGACTAAGAACAACAAAGGCAACCGTGTAATCAAGCTGGGAATGATAAGCTCCAGCGAAGGTGTATGTGTTGGAAAATGCGGGGGCAAAACCCGGACAATGTCGTGCCGGGTACGTTCCTTCTAAACAATCGTTAGCTTATATCTTGTTTTTATACGGGTGCCGATCGAAGTTTGTGTCTACCACATTTAGTTCCCAAATTGACATCACACCATCCACCCTAGACCACTATTATGATGTCGAATTAGCCGATGGGAGGATAATCGGGTTAAACACTATACTGAAGGGTTGCACATTAAACTTCCTAAACCACCAATTCAACATAAACTTAATGCCGGTAGAACTTGGTAGTTTCGATGCTATAATCGGTATGGATTGGTTGGCGAAGCACCAAGCGGTCATTGCGTGTGCCGAGAAGATTGTTCGCATCCCCTGGAAAAATAAAACCTTGATCATACACGGTGATGGAAGTACCCAGGGAAATGTGACACGATTAAACATCATTTCTTGCACTAAAACACAGAAGTACATGGAGAAAGGGTTTCCTATCTTTCTGGCACAAGTTACTACAAAAGAGACTGAAGACAAGTCGGAGAAGAAGCGACTTGAGGACGTACCCACCGTTCAAGACTTTCCTGAAGTATTTCCTGAAGACTTGCCGGGTCTTCCTCCGACTCGACAAGTAGAGTTTCAAATTGATTTGGTACCTGGTGCTGCACCTGTAGCACGGGCACCTTATCGATTGGCGCCTTCCGAGATGAAAGAGTTATCTGAGCAATTAAAGGAGCTATCCGACAAAGGTTTTATAAGGCCTAGTTCCTCACCCTGGGGAGCTCCGGTCTTGTTTGTCAAGAAGAAGGATGGTTCATTCCGGATGTGCATTGATTACCGGGAACTGAATAAATTAACGGTGAAGAACCGTTATCCGCTCCCAAGAATTGATGACCTATTTGATCAGCTCCAAGGGTCGAGTGTCTACTCGAAGATTGACTTAAGATCAGGATATCACCAATATTGGAGGGGTTTCGGGAAGAAGACATTCCGAAGACTGCCTTCAGACCTCTTATGAGTCATTGACTAATTTCAAGTAATGCGTTTGGTGTTGAGACAAACGCACCTCTGTGTTTATGGACCCTCATGAAACCGAGTGTGCAAACCTCACCTGGACAAATTCGTAATAGTCATTATTGAGATATTTTTGATCTATTGCCAAAGAGCAGAACAAGAGACACGAAAGCATCTGAAGATAATTTGATTTGCTGAATAAAGAGGATTTGTAGGCTATGTACTCCCAGATGTGAATTTTGGATTCCTAATGGTACAATTCCTCGTCACGTTGATCGATAGTGAAGGACATTCAAAGTGGATCCAGCCAAGATTGGAATCCATTAAGGATTGGGCATCTCCTAAGTCGCCACGGAGATATCGTCAATTCTTAGGTCTTGCTGGATACAATCCGAAGATTTAATCGAAGGGTTTCAAGATCGCCAAACCTATGACCAAGCACACCCAGAAGAAAGATTAATTTAGAATGGGGCGATTAAACAAGAAGCAGCTTTTAGCTGTTGAAGCAAAATTTGTCAAGAGCACCAATCTGCATTACATGAAGGAAGCGAAGATTTCATCGCATACTGCGAACCTTCGAAGGAAGGGTTTTGGCGTCTGTGTGATGCAGAAGAGAACAAGTGCTTTCTTATGCATCACGACAGTTGAAGATCATGAGAAAAACCTACAACGACTCATGATTTAGAACTCGGTTCAGGGTGTTCGCTCTTAAGATCTGGAGCAACATTATTTACACGGAACCAAGTGATCAGTGTTCACGACCACAAGAGTTTTGCAACACATTTTCGATCAAAAAGAGCTGAACATGAGGCCAACGACGATGGTTAGAAAAGTTACTAAGTGATTACGATTGCGATATTCTTTTATCACCCGGGAACGAAAAGGTCGTTAGCTGATGCTTAAAAAGCAGGAAAGAAACGAGAACCACCACTAAGAGTTCGTGCATTGTTATGAACTATTATTTTGGATCTTCCTAAACCGATCTTAAATGCTCAGAAACCAACGCGAAAGCCCGAGCACATTAAAGCGAAGAACGTTGGGGGACATGTTGGTGGAAATACAAAATTTTCAGAAGCTATTAATAACAAAAGTTGGAACCACGAACAGGATGAACCCTGTGCGCCTAAATGGCAGGAGTTGGCTTATCCTTGTTATGGCGATTTACGGGCTGAAATCATGCACGAATCCCATAAATCAAAATACTCTATCATCACGGTTTCCGACAAAATGTACCCCGACATGAAGAGTTGTATTGGTGGGCCCAACATGAAAAGCCGACATAGCCACTTAATGTTAACTAAATGTTTGACCTGTGCTAAGGTCAAGGCTGAACATCAAAGGCCAAAAAAACAAAATGCTGTGGTGTGTTGGCATGTGGTGAGGGTGGGGGATGTAAATCAGATTGTTGGTACAACCCAAGATACCCGAATGGAAGTGGGACAACATCACTATGGATTTTGTTACTAAGCTTCCTAAGTCGTCGCAAGGCTACGACACCATTTGGGTGATCGTTGACCGACTCACTAAGTCTGCGATCTTCACACCGATGAGAGAGACTGATCCTTTGGATAAACTTGCAAGAATGTACCTAAAGGAGGTGGTCACGAGACATGGAATACCTGTCTCAATCATTTGTGATCGTGACCCGAGATTCGCATCTAATTTTTGGAGGTCACTTCAGAACGCTTTGGGTACTAATTTGGATATGAGTACTGCATACCATCCACAAACAGACGGGCAAAGCGAGAGGACCATTCAAACTCTCGAGGATATGCTGCGTGCTTGTGCAATCGACTTTAGAAAGGGTTGGGTTAACCATTTTCCATTAGTCGAGTTCTCATATAACAATAGCTATCACGCTAGCATCAAGGCCGCAACATTTGAAGCACTTTATGGTCAGAAGTGCCATTCACCTGTTTGTTGGACCAAAGTTGGAGAAGCTCAAATCCTTGGTCCAGAACTAATTCAAGAAACAACTAAGAAAATTGTCCAAATCAAGCAAAGGATGCAAGCCGCCCATGATCGACAGAAGAGTTATGCTGATTTGAAGCGTAAACCGATGGAATTCCAAGTAGGGGATAAAGTTATGCTTAATGTTTCGCCTTGGAAAGGGGTCGTATGTTTTGGTAAACGGGGGAAGTTAAACCCCAAGTATGTTGGACCTTTTAAGGTGTTAGAAAAGGTTGGAGAGGTTGCTTACAAACTCGCCCCCCCCCCCCCCATTTTTATTTTATTTTTTTTTTTTTACCACCCCTTTCTACGTTTTGGCAAACGGGGATGTTTAACTCCTACGGGATGTTTGGACCTTTCAAGGTGTTAGAAAAGGTCGGAGAGGTTGCTTACAAGCTCGAGCTTCCTGAAGAGCTGAGTAGAGTTCATAATACATTTCATGTATCCAACCTGAAAAGGTGTCATGCCGATGAACCATTAGCCGTTCTGTTGGATGGACTTCATCTTGATGACAAGCTTCATTTTGTTGAGGAACCATTAGAAATAGTGAGCCGTGCAGTTAAACGGTTGAAGCGAAGCCGAATCCCATTAGTCAAGGTTCGATGGAACACCAAAAGAGGTCCTGAGTTCACGTGGGAACGTGAAGACCAATTCAAGAAGAAATACCCACACCTCTTCACCAAGACCTCACCGTCGTCAAGTGCTGCATCATGAGCCTTGAGGAAAAGGCTCGTCTAACGGGGGAAGTCTATAACACCCTGTGTTTTCAAGTCATTGACGACGTCGATAAATCCACAATGTACCTTTTATATTGTACGCATTTGCTTTAAATCATAAATGTTAAGCTAAATCGCATAAGCTAAAAATTAGCGTTCAATGTAAACGGGCATCAAACAATTAAATGTTTACATCAAGCAAGGGTTAAGTAATTATTTTGAGAATAATTATTAAATTTGTTCATTTTATTTTTATCGGATACGTAAAGTGTATACGTTTCGCGATAAATTGCGTTTAGGCACTCCCGGAACCACAAAAACTTTTCTACGCTTCAACAAATACCCACATTTGATACCCATACATAAGTTACAAAATATATCATATCATATTCCATATGTATGCACGAAATTTATGGCAAATGAATACAAGAAGTATACGGAAAACTCTTCCAATTTGTCAATGTACATCATACCTCATTAAAACCACACCATACCTTGTCTAATTGACCAAAGACCCATCCCTAAGACCTTACCTTGTCTCTTTGACTAAGACTTGCACCATATATACATGTATCTACTAGTAAGAGAAATCATACAAGTAAAACACTTAGCCAAAATTCAACAAAAACTCTTCCTTGGTGCTCCATATAGCTCACGGCACCAACACCCCCTGATATGTGCTTAATTACACATATCTTTTACCTTCAAAAATGAGCTTAAATGACCAAAAACGGACTCAAAATGCCAAATATGTGCTGTTTGCTATTGTGTTGTGCAGGATGGATATCTCACTAAAAGGACGAAAAAACAATCCAAAAGGAGACTAAACAGCACGGGATGGATAAGAGTGGTGAGAGACGAAGCCAAATCAAAAGTAAAGTCTACTCCAAAGAAGAAAAGCCAAAGAATATTATAACTTGGAGGGGTCAATATGCTAAACCCTAAGGTTTAAAATTTTATATAATCCTTAGGGGCTGATTATGCCAATTAGGAACTAAGTTTATAAAAGAGAGAATAAGGGAAATAGAGAATGAAAAGATGAGAGATGGGAAGGGCCTTTTTGTACACAAACCAAACATTTTCCCTTAATCTTCTTCAACTCTCTCTCTTCACTACCCAACTTGTATTAATCCCTTTCCCAGCTTTCCAGCCTATACCAAAACCAGCCTGCACCCGTTTTTTGCTCCTTACTCTCTGCAAATTCACATAACAACCCTAATACTACCCCCAGATTTATAAAAAGCAATGTGGTATCCTCTCCATTCCCAAAGACATTTCGTGGCTGAGATTGTCTCAAAGAAGCTCAATGAAATCAAGGCATGGATTTGCTCGCAAGAGCACCTCACAAAGTAGAACACTTGGTTTTTTCTCTACTTAGAAGTCCAAGTCGCAGTCCAAGACTTAGCTATTATAATAGAGCTTTTTGTATGTCTTTGAGGCAGCTTGGAAGTAATTAGTTTTAGTTTTTAGTAACTAATGTAATTTTTTAATTTTAGTTAAATTTCAAAGTCATTTAAAGCTTCATTACTTTCAGCTTTGTATACATTTTCAAGGATTAATGCAAGTTTGAGTTTTGAAGTCAACTTTATTATTATATAGTGTTTTAGTTTTCTTAGTTGTGTGGTTTAGTGGTTCATTAGATCTCAATACAGCTTGTTTTGAAACTGTTTTATCAAGTAAACTTAACAAGGTTTAGTTGTATGATTTATCACACCAATCATCTCAATTTACCTCTGCTATTGTTTTGAAGATGCTGTTTTCATTAAGTAAAAATAAAAAGTTAAGTAGATAAGGAAAAATCACAAAATTCACTCTCTATACACCACAGCTTATTTATTGGATGATAAGCCAGTTCTGGATGGGCTTATGGACTCTCACTAGCTTGTTTAATACAAGCTAGAGCTTGTAGATTCATTGTTTGACCCTGTTTTGAGCAAGGGTGGTGTAAGTCTCTCTCTTTTTATTGTTCTTATTTTCTGCTTTATCTGTATGTTTAGTGCTTATTTTGCTTAGTACTGTTAGTTTATTTGATAAAACTGTTAATTTTGAGTTAATACTGTTAGTTTACTTTTGAAAACAGCACTAACTTAAAGCTACCAGTATTAACTTATGGTTAGTACTGCTAGTTCATTTCCCTGGATTTCAAAGGTAACAGTACTAACTTACACTAACAGTATTAACTTACACTAGCAGTACTAACTTAAGTTAGTACTGTCAGTTAAAACTGTTAGTACTGTTTGTTCATTTTAGCTTATCAGCTTATTATTTCAGCTTATTTAAGATTAGATTAGCTTTTTAGAATATATTAAACCATTTTCCTTTACTGTCTTTAGGAGTAAGCTTATTTAAGCTTATTTTCCTTTTTAAAAGTATTTTCAAGTGTTCATCAGTTTTAGTTTTTTAGCTTATTTGTCATTTTAGTTTATTCTAGTTGCTTATTCCTATTACTAAGTGCTTATTAAGGTTAGGTTAACTTCTGTTTTAGCTTGTTTGCTTACTTCTTGTTTCTTTGAGTTTTGTTAGCCTAGCAGTACTAACTTAGACTAACAGTACTAACATATAACTAGCAGTACTAACTCCAAGTTAGTACTGGTAGTTAATACTGGTAGTACTGCTGTTAGTACTGTTGAGCTTATCTTATTTTATTTAGCTTAATTGCATGCTTAATTTGCTTATTTAGATTTAGCTTAGCTTATTTGTCTGCCTTAAGCTTATTTGAGTTTATTTGTGCCTTAGTGTAAAAGTTTTTAGTGTTTTGCCTTTGCTAGCTTTAATTTAATTTCCAGCTTAAGTTCTTTGTTTAAATTTTATGTGCATTTACTTTTAGTTTTAATTCTCAATCATTCCTTGTTACCTTCAAACACCAATCATCAATCGTTTTCGATAATCCATTTCTAGCCTCGTTGGGACATAACGACCCGGGAACACTCTGTACTGCTTCCGGTTTTATTGATCTCGCGAATCTTGACCCTTGTGTTTATTTATATTTATATATATATATATATAAAGGGTTAGTTTCCGTGAACCATCTATTTTGACGCCTTGTGTTGTGATGATGCCTATTGATCATGCCTTGTGATTCTGCCTTGGTGGGGTATGACATCCGTCATCTCCTCTCCCTCCGAAAGAACTTCATGTTGAGGAACTTAAAATCATAAAATCTTCTATTGATGATCCTCTGGAGCTTGAGCTCAAGGATTTACCTTCTCATCTTGAGTATGCATTTTTGGAGGGTGCCGATAAACTACCTGTCATAATTGCTAAAAACATAAAAGAAGATGTAAAGGTCCAACTTCTAAAGGTTTTAAAGTCACAGAAGCATGCCATCGCTTAGAAAATATCCGATATAAAGGGCATTGACCCTCAATTTTGTACTCACAAAATATTAATGGAGGATGACTCTAAACCGACAATTCAACATCAAAGAAGGGTTAACCTAAAAATTCATGAGGTTATCAAAAAGGAAGTTATCAAACTCCTTGATGCCGGATTGATTTACCCTATCTCCGATAGCCCGTGGGTGAGCCCCGTTCATTGTGTGCCTAAGAAGGGTGGTATAACTATAATTAAAAATGAAGATAATGAGTTGATACCTACTTCATTAGTTACGGGATGGCGTGTATGCATTGACTACCGAAAGTTAAATGATGCCACTCGTAAAGATCACTTCCCGTTACCGTTTATGGACCAAATGCTTGAAAGACTCGCGGGAAATGAATACTATTGTTTTTTAGATGGTTTCTCGGGATATTTTCAGATTCCATTTGACCCACAAGACCAAGAGTAAACCACCTTCACTTGCTCTTATGGGATGTTTGCCTACCGACGCTTGCCTTTTGGCGTATGTAATGCTCCGGAAACGTTCCAAAGGTGCATGATGGCCATTTTCCACGACATGATCGAGGAAACAATAGAGGTCTTTATGGATGATTTCTCGGTCTTCGAGGATTCTTTCTCCTCATGCCTCTCCCATTTAGACAAAATACTCAAACGGTACGAAGACACTAATTTAGTTCTAAATTGGGAGAAATGCCATTTTATGGTAAAAGAAGGCATTGTTCTAGGACATAAGATTTCAAAGTCCAGGATTAAGGTCGACAAAGATAAAGTTGATGTTATAGCTAAACTCCCTCATTCGACTTCCGTTAAAGGTATTTGAAGTTTTTTAGGTCACGCCGGGTTCTATCGTCAATTTATTCAAGATTTTTCTAAAATCGTCCGGCCGATGACCCAACTTCTTGAAAAAGATACCCCTTTCATCTTCTCGAAGAAATGCATTGAAGCATTTAATATACTTAAAAATAAGTAACCGAAGCCCCGATTTTAGTTACCCCCGATTGAGACCTACCATTTGAAATTATGTGTGATGCTAGTGATTACCGCGGTACGGTGCAGCCTTGAGGCAAACGTAAGATTCAACATTTTTGCCTATTCACTATTGAAAGTATGACCATGTCGGATGCTCACCTCATGTACACGACTAGGAGAAAGAATTTATTAGCCGCGGTGTATGCTTTTGAGAATTTCGGCCTTACTTAGTCTTATCAAAGCCTTAGTATATAGGACCAATCGGCTCTAAAATATCTTCTTGCTAAGCATAGATGCTAAGCGAGATTGCTCCGGTGGATTTCTCCCTACTCACTAGAATTTGATGTTCATTATTCGTGATAAATAAAGGGCGGAGAATCTCGCGGTCATGACCATTTATTTAAGTTAAGTAAAATCCTATCATGGTTATCTCGAGAAAAAAGGATTTTACCAAAACATTTCCCTCTTAAGTCCCTTGGAATGATATCTTTTCGTGGTGATTCTAGTACACCATGGTATTGCCGACCATTGCAAATTACCAGTGCGGGGAATTTCGGTGTTAAAAAACTTGGGATCTCGTCCACACAAAAGAAAAAGTTCTTTAAGGATGTTGGAATTATTTTTGGGAAGACCTACTTGTTTAGGAATTTGGCGCGGCATCTAAGGGATAGAACGGTGTTCACGGCATGAATCCGTTGATATCCTTACAGGCTTTCCATAATGGACCCACCGGGGGACATCATGGTGCAAACTACACCACTAAGAAAGTCTTTGATTCCGGTTTCTATTGGCTGACGATTTATCGCGATGCCCATGACATGGTGAAGTTATGTGACTCATGTCAACGTCAAGGCAAAATCTTGCAAAAAGACGAAATGCCTTAAAGTGCAATTTAAGTATGTGAGATCTTTGACGTGTGGGACATCGATTTTATGGGCCCGTTCTTGTCTTCTCGAGGTAACAAGTACATTCTCGTAGCCGTTGACTATTTGTCTAAATGGGTTGAAGCAAAAGCGCTCTCCACTAATGATGCTCGAGTTGTCGTTAAAATTTTAAAATCTCTCTTCGCCCGATTTGGAACTCCTCGTGCTATAATGAGTGATCGCGGTACCTATTTTTGCAATGACCAATTTGCAAAGGTCATGCTTAAGTATGGAGTTACTCACCGTCTTTCTACCTTGTATCATCCACAAACGAGTGGACAAGTAGAGGTTTCAAATCGTGGTTTGAAACGTATCTTGGAAAGGACCGTTGGTAAAAATCGTGCTTCATGGTCCGATAAGTTAGATGATGATTTATGGGCCTTCCGTACCGCTTTCAAAACACCCATAGGGTGCACTCCTTTTAAGCTAGTATACGAAAAGGCTTGTCATCTTCCTATTGAACTTGAACACAAGGCCTATTGGGCCTTGAAACATTGCAATTTTGACCTTCAGACCGGGAACGGGGCGCCTTCTGGTGATCAGACCGTATAAGTTCATATGAATGATAAAATGCAACTCACGGGATCAAGCTTCAAGAATTCTTTAATCTACAAACGAGGAAAACCAAAGAAGATTTCAAACTCCAAGATTAAGAACCGCGTTTTCAACGTTGGTGATCGAGTTCTTCTCTTCAATTCTCGATTAAAGATTTTCTCGGGCAAGCTCAAAACCCGTTGGACCAGACCGTTCACAGTTGCTCAAGTATTCCCTTATGGAACCGTTGAGTTATCTCAAACCAACGCCTCAAAATTTCAAGGTCGAACCGGTTACACTAGACCTTAAACACCTTATTTTGGAGCGGGGACATACACGATGGTTGTCCAAGATCTCCAAACTTTTCCCAAATGGTCCATAAATTCGGGGGGTCGATTCAGGCTCATGACTCGGTTATCAAAAACAAGCGCTTTGTGGGTGGCAACCCATGCTTATCCTTAGTAGTAGTATAATATTTATTAATAAGTGTGTAGGTCCAGCCCTAGATAGATCTTTACACCTGTTGAGGTTGTAGAGCACTTATGTAATCACAAGCAACTCTAAGAGAGACTCTAACAAATGAAACTATTGTTTACGCGGAATATAAACAACAGAGTTAACAGAATTACTAAAAACAATTATTTCTATGGGTCTTTTTTATTGTTATTAAACGTGTTTTTCCTAATGAATTCAAATCGTGCCTTTCATCCAAGCCGTAGGATTTCTTAGATACCCATGAAACCCTAACTCCGTGTTTCCTTAAGTCGCGACTAAAAGCTAACAGGTGATAAGTGTTATCACTTCCTAGGATATCTCATGCATACCCCTATCACTAACTAACTTTACTATCAACCCGGAGTAAGCATAATACTACCAGGACTAATATTGTACTACCAGCAGGAATAACTGTTGTTCTGCCAGCACTAACTATAATATTATCCTTACCAGTAGGAACTACATACCTACTAGCAGGAACTTTAGTAGTAACTATCTATTACAAAATTCCTAACAATCCTCCCCTAAACTTGAATTTGACATAGTTAACTTCAAGTTTCTAGATAGATCTTTCGTTGAAAACACCAGAGGATGGAACAGCAATCATCTTGAAACCGATTCCAAAAGCAACCTTCATAAACTTTGAATTAGCAACAAGAAAATCAGCATCTAATCGGGGAATGCAACAAGACCACCACAGCTACATGAATGGGTTTGATGAGCCTTTACCAAGTAGCCATTCACTCTTGGGCTAGTCAGTCCATTGGCACCCAGAAAGGGTCAAATCCATGGAGGACTGAGACCATTTTCAACTCTTTAGTACATGAAACATTGGCAAGTTGAGATCCCTAATGATTTTTGGCAAACCATCACAGCCATCAACGGATTTGATTTAGTCTTTATAATGGCCGTTACCCCTCTTGGAATAGCCACTTTTCATTCAAGAATTTGGCAAGTGAATAAAAAACATCCAGTTTTGGGTAACCTGGCAACCATCAAACGGATTTTAGATGCCTTTACCAATAGACGTTTGCTTGTGGGCTAGACATTCATTGGGACCCAGTAAAAGGGTTACTCCATGGTGGGATTGCAAACCATCTCAATCATTGGTGACTTGAAACATCATAGTCAGTTGTGGGACTCTAGATTGTAAAGACAATCTATTAATAGCTATATCAATTCATTCTGGTCCATAGTCTGGGAATTGAAACCATACCTCAATTGATTCTAGCCTGATGGCCTGGTAATTGTGGAACCAAGAGTGTTGACACCAATGTTTATTTCCTTTAGAGATTGTTGCACATTAAAAACCAGTTATAACGTAGATCACTGAAATACAAAGATGAGCCTGAAAACCAAGTTGCTCATCTGCAGTTTAAAAAAAAAACCAAGTGATCCAGTCCCAAAAGAGTATACCAAAAAAAACAAGATTTTCCAAGAGGCAAAAACCATTTACAACAAGCTTCACAAAGATAGATGAAAACCAAAAGACTAAACCTACAAATAACAATAGATAGGGTATATACAAGGATGAGTGACCAAGATTTCCAGTATATGACAGAAGGAATACTAGCAAGCATCACCTGATTCTTGATGAACTGATCAGTGATCAGCGCATAGTCATTTCATTCCCAATCCCATCAATTGCGATCCAAATTTGTGCTTCAACATCTTCTTCATGAGTTGAGCTGAAAGAAGATAAGGAGTGTCTGCATGCTTATACAGATCTTGCCAGAATTTTCTCAACACATGACACCTGAAAATGGAAATAACCTCAACTCCGGATAACCCATTGCTGGTTGATCTGCTAAACACCAGCACGTACCACCTTCGTGAGATTCAAACACAGACTTTAGATCACCCATAGGATCATTTCAGAACCGCTAGAGGATGCTCTCATAGTTACTGAACTACCATTTTCATAGAGCTTAAACCAAATCTTTACTATCAACCAAATGAGTATTTCACTAAGATTGAGTAAAAGTACTTGGAAGACTTATCCATGAAGTATAAAGCATTGACATCTCCCAGTCCAGTAGGTACCACCTCCCAAGCAACAAATGCAGACCAAAGAATAGGAGTGTCATCATCATCATTAGAGTCATCAGAATCATCAGAGAGAACTCTAATAAAGGACATATCATTAGCTGTCATATCCAACTCAGTAGAGGACTTCTTCCTGGCTCCAAGAGGACCTTTCTCATGGTTCCATAGGATTGGGTTCTTAGGCTCAGCATATGGAACAGTAGGTTGTGTGAAAAATTCAGATGGTTGTTGAGTAGCAACTCAGGTGGAACTTCAGCAGATGGTTGTTGTGATTCATCAGGCAACTGAAGATTTGGGAGCTTCAGTTTGGTTTGGACTTCTTTGAACATAGCTTGTTCCAAATTTGCCACAGGTCATTTAAGAGACCTCTGAGTTTAGAGATTGTATATTCTGCCCGCAGCTGTTTTGAGTTTGTCATACCTCAGTTTTAAGTTAATCATTAGAAAATGACTTCACATGCTTCATGGTCCATCCTGTAGTATAAATGGTAGAGCTTTGATTCTTCACAAGAGTTCTCATATAAGCCTTTTGTTTTGCATAGGTCATAGGCTTATTCCTCTTGTTCTGAAATCTCTGTGCAGCAAAATCTCTTCTTCTTTTAGCAGCAGTGTTACCATTCTTTCAGCAAAGTTATCTTCAGTGACTTCAGGTCCCAAATGATCAGCTGTATAGTCCGATGAAATTGGCATGATACTTGACCCATTTGTCAGTCGAAATCCTAATCTGTATAGTATTTTTCCTGAAATTCAGACATCTTGTTTCATTTTTCTTTACTGCATCTTTCTTTCTCTCTCTTTCTAATCTTATCCGCTCTTTCTTCATAACATTCTCCTAGTCAGCTTCTCACCTAACGGTCTTCCGCTCTTTGCTAAATGTTCTTTCTTGGACTGGAGGGTCTTATTCAATAAAGGGAGTTTGTTACCCCTTGTTGGAAGGATCAGTAGAAGGACCAGTAGTAGCACCAGCAGGAACATCAAAACCACCAGCAAACTCATCAGAAGGAATAGAAGAACTAGGTGGAATATCAGCTTCATGAGAACCACCAGTAGGAACAGCTGAAGCAGCAGCAGCTGCCTTAGCCAGCTTGATAAGAGGATCCACATCTTGCTCAGCATCCTCTTCCTTGTCAGAATCAGTCATCACAAACTTCCTTTTTCTACCTTTGAGTTTATCCTCCAATAATTTTACCTTCTTAACCAGCTTTCCTACTACCTCCTTGAACAGCAGCTTGTGTGCTGTAAGTTCAGATGCTTGAGTATTCACTTTCTGCACAAGAGTGGACACTAGAGACGACAAAGCTGTTAGTTTATCAAGGTCCTCAGCACCTCCTGAGGTTGTACCTTCAGGTGGAGCTTGAGTGGACCTAGGAGGTGAGGTATGAAAAGAACCTCCCATTGTTTCATCTTCCACATTTGTAGAAGTGAATAGGTCAGGAGCAGACTCATGAGGTCTTGAAGAAGAGGCAATGTTAGGGTCTGAAGAGGGACCCTGCTCATTCACTGGAGCACTAAAAGTAGTAGTCGATGGTCTGGGTGGTGTGGATTCATGATCATGAGAGTGAGTAGGTTCAGTGATAGTCTCAGGGACAGTCTGAGGGTTAGATGGTGCAGCTTCCCCTGAGCTTTCACCTGCAATAGCAGCTTGAGCAGGGGGAAGCATTGTACCCAAAAGTGGCATGTGGTCCCCTTAAAAATTTAACCTCATGTTAGCAAACATTTTGCTTGTCAGTTTAAAGGCATGATATTGTTTGGTATTCCTAGGTTCAATTTCCAAAATCATTTGAAGAAACCTAGGAAACATCAAAAACTTTTTAGGATTGTTTACGTTGTTAACCATCCCTTTGAAAATATAGCTTGACCAATCCCTTTAAAAAGGAGAGTAAAGAGTGATTATCCCTTTAAATAGGTGACCCTTTGATGAATTAAATGCCCAATTGTCTCAACTATAACTTTGAATTAAAGTAAAACTCAATTTAAGACACCCGCTCAAAGAAAAGTCAACCCTAAAGAAACTAACAAGACCAGTAGGAATTGTTCTACCAGTAGGAACATGTATAGCTACCAGTAGGAACTCTTGCAACACCAGAAAAGACACTTAACCAACCAAAATGAGTACTTTATCATCAATATAAGGCCACATTCTCCATGCAAATTCACACTCATGAATCATTCATCTGCAAAAGGTTAGACCAAAACACACAAAACATATACAATGAAAAGGAAAAATTTTAACTACCAGAATCAACTAAAACTATCAGTAGAAAAAAAATGAAAACTACCAGAAGAAAAATATGTTGAAAACTAAGTGGTAAACATAAAAGAAAAACCTACTACTTATACAATTTTACAACAGTAGTCCTCCCCTTGGACTCAAATCCTCCCCTTAACCATGGCATCTAGGGATTAAGCATCCCAATGTGAACCACTAGATGATTAAACCTAGGTCCATCAAATGCCTTGGTTAACAAATCAGCCACATTTTCATCTGTGTGAATCTTAAGCACCTGAATAATATTTTTCCATTTGCATCTTTAAATAAAATGGTGCTATTTATTTGTGCTTGGTTCTTTGGTGAAAAACTGGATTTTTAACAATGCAAATGGTACTTTGATTATCAATAAAAATTTTGGTGTTCATAAAGTTGAACCCATAATCAAGCAATTGATTTTGAATCCAAAGTACCTGACCACAACAGTTAGCAGCAGCAACATATTCTGCTTCAGTGGAAGAAGTAGCCACAATGGTTTGCTTTTTGCACTGCCATGAAATCAACCTTCTACCTAGGAATTGGAAATCAACCAGTGTTGATTTTCTTACCATGAGACCAGCATAGTCACTGTCACTATATGCTTCCAACACAAAGGGAGAATCTCTTGGGTACCATAGACCAAGTTTTGGTTGGCCTTTAAGATACTTAAAGATCTTCTTGACTGCATTCAAATTGGAAGTCAAAGGTGTAACCTGGTGTCTAGAACAAGCACTCACTGCAAACTGAATATCAGGCCTTGAAGCTGTCAAATACATGAGGGAACCTATCATGGATCTGTATAAATGAACATTAACAGCATCATCAGGTTCATCCTTGGATTTTGGCTTTGAAGCTTCAAAGGGTGTTGTTGCAGGTCTCACACTTTCCATATCAAATTTCCTAAGCATGTCCTGGACATACTTGTCTTGGCTGATAAAAATCCCATCAGGCTGTTGCTTGACTTGTAGACCTAAGAAGAATGTCAACTCACCCATAGCACTCATCTCAAATTCTCCTTTCATCAACACCTCAAACTCATCACACCAGGTCTGGTTAGTAGAGCCAAAAATAATGTCATCCACATAGACCTGTACTAAGATGATATCCCTGGAATTCTTCTTAATGAAAAGAGTTTTGTCTATAGTACCTCTTCTGTAATTATGCTTTAACAGAAAAGTAGACAATCTTGCATACCAGGCCCTTGGTGCTTGATGAAGTCCATACAAAGCTTTCACAACTCTGTACACATGTTTAGGGTAGAAAGGATCTTCAAACCCTTTTGGTTGAGTAACATAGACTTCTTCATCAATTTCCCCATAGAGAAATGCACTCTTGACATCCATTTGATATACCATAAAACCCATGTATGAGGCAAATGCTAAGAATAATCTGATAGCTTCAATTCGAGCCACTGGAGCAAACACCTCATCATAGTCAATGCCCTCCTCTTGCCTATGACCTTGAGCCACCAACCTTGCTTTATTCCTAACTACTATTCCTCTGGCATCTCTTTTATTCTTAAGTATCCATTTAGTCCCAATAGCAATTTTTCCATCTGGTAGAGGGACAAGTTGCTATACTTCTTGATTAACAAACTGATGTCAGTCTCCTCTTGCATTATCGTTCAATCCAAGCAGATCATTAAGAGCTGAGCAACACTGCTTGGTTTCAAGTGTAAATGAAAACAAGCAAACAGAAAATGTAAATAGTCTGTGTGATTATTCCTTTGTTGATCATGAACATAGCTAACAAGAGCACTTGCACCAAATTTAGACTTCTTCAATGTACCTCTTGTCTGAACAGGTGAAGTGAGACCCCTAAGTATCTGTGATTGAGGATGAATGGTGGTCACCCTTTTAGTAGGAACAGAATCAACAACTACACTTGATGCTAAGTTGGTGACAGTACCATCAAAATCATCATCATATGAAGAGGAGCAGAAAATGCCAGTGTCAGGATGGTGGTATATGTCCCCTAGTTCTGAAAATAAGGACATGGAATTTGTAAGGTCAGAAGGAGAAGGATATCTTGAAGAATGTTCACTGGAGCCCAATGAATGACCAGGAGGAAGTGATGGTGCAGCAGTATTAACAGGATAAAAAACAGGAGTAGATGGATCAGTAGGACTATCAGTAACACTAGCAGTAGAATCAACCTTACCAGCAGAACCCTATCCTACTGGTTGCAAGATCAAGCGTGGACTCATATTGCTTCTCACTGTAGCAAGTGGCTTCATAACGCTTGTTTATTTGAAGCCTAGCAAGTTTCCTCTGCATGAGATCTGAACTGCTCTTCACCATTCAGAAGCATCAATAGCCTTTGTACCTAAAACAGAGTTAGAAGGAAAATAAGGAACAAATATGACTTGTTCATGCACACTCCAAACTGAATCAGCTTGTGTTTCTTGCATTACTTTAGTAATCTTGGGTACCTGCAGGTTGATAGAATTTGAAACGAGTATAATAAACCTAAAGAAACAGTCAAAATAGTCAAGGGCAAAATACCACACAGACCCAAAACCCTAAACAACTAGGTTTTCTCTTCAAGATATCTCAGATTAGTGTATCTCTATCTTGTTTGTCTGGATAAATTTAGACTCTATAAGCCTTACTATGAGCAAACAAAAAGCCCCATACCCAACAATAAAGCCCTTCATCAGCTTTTCCTCAATTTACCCCAAGTGGTATACTGGTGTTTAATTGAGGGTCCCAGACACCCAAAAGGTTTAAAATGACCTATTGTTGGGAACCTTCCCAGACACTATTCATATGGTAGTCTTTTATGCGGGGGTTTAGTCCACGAGAACCTTGTTCTAAACATAACAGCTGTACTAACTACTAGCTGTCCCAAACATTGTAGGGCAACTTAGAGTCAGCAACCAAGTTCTTGCTAGCCTTTATGACGGTTCTATTTTTTCTTTTCAGGCAAACCCCATTTTTGTTTGTGGTGGTCTGGCATTACTTAATCCCTTTCTAATCCCTTTTGACGCCACAGAGTTCAATTAATTAGAAATTTTAAAACTCTGTCCCATTTGTCACACCTTATGGAGTTAAACTCGTTTTAGTTAGCTGGTTTTCAATAAAAGTAAATAAAGTCTTTAAAGGATACCATATGTTTCAAATTCCTAATCCCCAAAAAGAAAACAAGAAACCTGCTAAAGTTATCTGTAACCACCAAGGAATAGTATTTGTGATCAATGCTTCTGATGGAAGTAGGACCAAAGAGATCCATGTGAAGTAACTGGAGAGGAGCAGAAATGGTGCTCACAACAGTGATGTCCTTGTAAGATGCCTTGTGTTGCTTTCCTTTGTTGCAGGCAACACAGTTGTGCTCATATTGTGCAGGATTTAGGAGGTAACCCATTTGACTAATCCCCATGCATAGGCGCCAGCTTGTTTTCATGTTTTGTTGAAGTTCACATTGAGCCATCCTTCTATGGGATGTTATTGCCATTTGGTAGACTCTTCTAAGGATGCTTTTGCCAGCAAACAGGTGACACCTCTTTCAGGTTTGATGTCAGACAGATTAAAACAGTAGATATTGTTCCTTCTTGGAACTCTGAGAACCACCTGACTATTCTCAGGTAGTTGGAACTCCTTTGAGAGAACAAGGCACTCTTTATCAGTGAAAAGGACTTTGTTCTTGGTATCACAAATTTGTGATACAGAGAATCAATTAAAAGTTTTAAGCTACTATCCACATAATAACATTCTCAAAAGTTTCAATTTGGAAGTCCTGGATGGTGTCCTTTTTCCAGTGACATTTGCATCTCCACCTCAAAAGTCACAAGTACCTCTGCCTATAATCTTCACAAGTCCATCCAATCTTCTCCTTGATTTCCTGTCATGCTTACTGGAACAACCACTATCTACAATTTCTTAAATCATATTCTTATGAGGATTTTCCATATAAATGCACAATACAACAACATAGTATACAATGGAGAAGACCCAAGTCATTACTTGACTTAGGCCGCCTTGTGAACATTTAATAAGTTAAAACCATGTAATTGATGAGATCCACCATTGTTTCTGGATCCCTATTATGCATATGTTGGCCTTTGAAGTACTCCAAGAACAACCTGCTGGAGGTCTTAACAGAAGTCCCGCATCTTCCCTCAAAAAAGGTGGTGAGTGTTCCCTCAAAGAATCTACACAAAGCTCAAAGTCAAGAAACCCTTCAAATCAAAAGCAAACAACATAGCCATAACATTTGGTTAAAAAATCCAGGCCTATGAAAGTGTAGAAAATAATGCTTGTTTGGTCTAGTCATAGTTCTAGCGTGCATTATTTTTACCCACCAAGACAGACAAATTTTCTACCAGCAGGAACAGATGTTGGTCTATTCCTACTACCAGCAGGAACAGATGTTGGTCTATTCATACTACCAGCAGGAACAGATGTTGTTCTATGCCTACTATCAGCAGGAACAGATGATGGTCTATTCCTACTACCAGCAGGAACAGATGCTGCTTTTGGTACAAATGAGGGAATATTTGCAACATTAGTCCACAGAGGTTTATTATGCAATTCTAACTGTTTCTCATAAAAATCACAATCTTTAATCAAATGAAATTTACTACCACAAACAAAACATGTCTTAGAACCAAAAGACTTTCTTTTACAAAGACTTCTACTGTTTACTCCACTCTTAGGATAGAGATCCTCTAATGTTGGTCTCTCATGTTTGGTCATGTTGAACCAATAAGATTCAAATAAACAAAATAGTAGGGTCATACTCAAATAAAATATAAGACTTATTACTTTTTTCCCTCTCACAAATATCAACATGAGAAGAACTTGAGAGAGTTCAACATTAGGTGATCCCAATCCCCACTCTTATTACATAAATTCCTAGGAGGTTTTACATTCTCCTTAAAAGAAAAACTAGAAGCTTCATTGGTGGAATTTGATTGTTGGTCAGCAGTCTTTGACACTGGCTTGAAGTCAACTGAACTAGGGGCAGAGGCTAAGGGTTCATTGGTCTTGGAGCTTGAGGTCTTGACACTTGAAACACAGGATGCAAAGTCAGTGGTCTCTGAGTCTGAAGACTTGTCACTGTTATCACAAGAGACAAAGTCATTAGATACAGAGTTAGTTTCAAAATAATTATTGGACTTTGAACCATAGGTAAACTGTGTATCATCAAGGTCAGGATTGTTGGAAGGAGGCATGAAAGTTCCTGTTATAGGAGGAGGAACAGCATGCATTCCAACAGCTTTGACAAACCTGTCATAGAGAGGTTTCTCTGCAATATCTTCAGGTGTTGTGTCAAAGATGCTAGGGCTAGAGGGATCAAACACCTCATCTGATCCAAAAGTTTCTCCAAATCCTAAACCAAATTTTGATCTTGAGGACATGGAGCTATGGATCAGTTTGTCCAGGTTTTTGGAAGAGTCCTTCCATTTGTCAAACCTTGCCTTAGTCTCCTCAAGTTGAACCTTATCATTCAGTTTTTCAAGTTTAGCCTGTTCATTCAGTTTCTCAGTATATTTTAACATGTTTGTTGTGTTTTCCCAAATTAGCATATAAGATTTCTAATTCTTTCTCAATGCTATGCTGATTACTTTGGTATCATCCCTTCTGTTGTTCTAAAGTTTGTAAAGTACTTTTATATGCTTGAACCTGAATATAAGACTCTTTGTATTGAGCTTCTACATTGTCAAATTCCTTTTTAAGTTTCAGCATAAAAGATGTTTCACAAAGTAACCAAGGACAAGTATGTACCTGAGATGAGATACCCATGAGGGCAAATTCAGCAACAGCATTAGAAACATCATCAGCAACATCACCAGTAGGATTTCCAGTAGCATTACCAGTAGCACTACCAGTAGCATCCTCCTCAGCTCCAGCAATCATTCCATATACTTGAGCAGCACCATTTTCCACATCTTTACCTTTATGATCTGACCAGTTTAACATTGAATGCAACGAGACAACAAGGCCTTTGGTTTCTTCTGTATTATCCATCATCCTTTAGTTTGAATGAAGATACCTTGTCTTAGAATCCAACTGTGTTTCCTTAACATTTCCATAGCAAAGTGACTCAAGCAACTTGTCTGAGCATCTATGATCGACATGGTGACCGTTCTCTTTGTTCAGACCTTGCAGCAAAGGGGATCGCTTGTTATGTAAACTTCATCTTGTCTCTGCGCCATCGTGTGTCGTATTATTATATCGAAATCTAGAGTGTATAGATATCACACCATAAACTTGCTAGAGTGGACGACACAATTATGTGGCGTTCGGTATTATTTTTGCCTAATTTGATATGTGAGTCTTGAGTCTATTATGTCCGTTCGTCATATTATTCGCTGATATTAATACGTTCCAAATATTATTGAGAGAAGATCAAAATTTTTTAATTCTTATGCAACACAACTATGATGCCCCCACAGATCTCAATGACCACCAGGCACCCCACCCCTACTAAGCTCCGCGGCGTGCCCCCAATGCCAGACCCATCATTGATCAGGATATGACATCTTAGAATTAGTGCTAGCAGCACTAATGAAGGCTGAATGGGTAGGAGCAGAAGTACCTCTTGAATCATAACTTGAGCCACCCTTCACATCAATTTCAAGAGTCCTAAGCTTGTTGTATAGATCATCAAAGCTTAGATAATCAAGACCACCCTTTGTTTTAAGAGTGATGGCCACTTGTGACCAAGAAGGTGGAAGTGCTCTGAGAAACTTCATGTTACAATCTTCATTGTCTGGCTTAGCTTGCATTTGATTGAGTTGACTCAATATCTTCTGAAATCTGTCATAGCCCTTATGCAAACCCTCTGATTCAGATACCCTAAATTCTGAAAACTCCTGCTTTAGCATTGACTTCCTCATCTTCTTAGACTCATCATTACCTCCAAATCTGGCTTTGACAGCCAACCAGATATCTCTAGCATCATCTAGATGGTGAAAATCAGCCATATGATCCTCAGGAAGAGACTGAAGCAATATAGTTCTTGCTTTTGTCTCTCTTTGAACAGCAATGTGTTCTTCAACAGAAACAGGAGGAAGAATCATAATATTTCCTTTTGGATCTCTTCCTGTCCTTTTCCTGCTGTTTCCATTTAGAACAATGTTCCACAAGTTGTGATCACTGTTCATGATCCAATACTCCATCTTCATGGCCCACGTCTCATATTCTTCCTTCTTTAAGTAAGGAAATTTGGCATTATTGTTTGAGACAGTGGTTGTGTGATATTGTTGGAGTTGCTGAGACTGGGTAGTTTGTGAGGTTTGAGTGTGATTTGGAGACTCAAAGACTGGTTTCAGAAATAGACAGTTGTGGAACACAAGTTTAGTTGTTTGAATGTAAAGTGAATGTAGATACTGATGGTGATGGCATAGGGTATGTTTGTGATGGATTTTGTGAAGACATTGTGAGGTTTTTATGAGTAAGAACAGTAAAGTTTCTTTAACAGAGGCTCTCTCCAGGCTCTGATACCACTTGTAGGTCCAGTCCTAGATAGATCTTTACGCCTGTTGAGGTTGTAGAGCACTTATGTAATCACAAGCAACTCTAAGAGAGACTCTAACAAATGACACTATTGTTTACGCGGAATATAAACAACAGAGTTAAAGAATTACTAAAACAATGATCCTCTATGGATCTTTTCTATTGATAATAAACGTGTTTTTCTAATGAATCAATCAGTTACATTCATCCAAGCCGTAGGTTTCTTAAATACCCATGAAACCCTAACTAAAAGCTAAAGTGATAAGTGTTATCACTTCCTAGGATATCTCATGCATATCCCTATTACTAACTAACTTTACTAACAACCCGGAGTAAGCATAATACTACCAGGAATAATATTGTACTACCAGAACTACATAACTTTGATATCTTTACGCCAGTACTAACTATACCATTATCCTTACCAGTAGGAACTACACTACCAGCAGGAACTGTTTACTCTACCAGTAGGAACTGTTTACTCTACCAGTAGGAACTGTTTACTCTACCAGTAGGAACTACATACCTACTAGTAGGAACTAGCAATTACAAAATTCCTAACATTGTTATATGAGAACTCGACTAATGGAAATTGGTTAACCCAACCCTTTCCAAAGTCGATTGCACAAGCAAGCAACATATCCTCGAGAGTTTGAATAGTCCTCTCGCAAATGATTAAGACTGGGATTCCATGTCTTGCGACCACTTCCTTTAGGTACATTTTTGCCAGTTTCTCCAGGGGATCAGTTTCCCTCATCGGTAGAAAGATTGCAGACTTAGTGAGTCGGTCAACAATCACCCAAATGGTGTCGTAGCCTTGCGACGACTTAGGAAGCTTAGTGACAAAATCCATAGTGATGTTGTCCTATTCCCATTCAGGTATCTTGGGCTGTACCATCAATCCTGATGGCCTTTGATGTTCGACCTTGACCTTAGCACAGGTTAAACACTTGCTAACATAGGTGGCAATGTCGGCTTTCATATTGGGCCACCAATATAGCTTCTTCATATCTTGGTACATCTTGTCAGATCCTGGATGAATAGAGTATTTTGACTTGTGGGACACGTGCATAATCACAGTCCTTAAGTCGCCATAACATGGTAACCAACTCTTGCCATTGAAGCATAGAGTTCCATCCGCTCGTGGTTCTAACTTTTCCATTCTGAATTTCTCCGGATCTTTAGAATTTTCAACCAACATACCTCCAACATCTTCTTTCTTGATGTTCTCCGGTTTTCGTGCTTCAGTCTGAGCATTCAAGATTTGTTTAGGAAGATCCAAGCCAATAGTCATGACTAAAGCTCAAACTCTTAATGGTTGATCTCTCTCCTTCCTGCTTAGAGCATTAACAACAACGTTTGCCTTTCCCGGGTGATAACGAATCTCACAATCGTAATCACTAAGCAACTCCAACCAACAACGTTGCCTTATGTTTAATTCTTTCTGATTAAGAATGTGTTGTAGGCTCTTATGATCAGTGAACACTGTGCACTTGGTTCCATACAAGTAGTGCCTCCAAATCTTGAGATTGAACACTACTGCTCCAAGTTCCAAATCATGAGTCGTATAATTCTTCTCATGAATCTTCAGTTGGCGTGATGCATAAGCAATCACCTTTTCTCTTTGCATTAACACAGCGCCCAAACCCTTCTTTGAAGCATCGCAGTATGCGATAAAATCTTCGCTTCCTTCAGGTAAGGCCAGGATTGGTGCACTGCACAACTTCTGCTTTAACAGTTGAAAAGCTGCTTCTTGTTTATCACCCCACTCAAACTTGACCTTCTTCTGGGTGAGCTTGGTCATCGGTTTGGCGATCTTCGAAAACCCTTCAATGAATCTTCGATAATACCCAGCAAGACCTAAAAATTGACGAATCTCCGTTGGCGACTTAGGAGATGCCCAATCTTTAATGGATTCGATCTTGGCGGGATCCACGTGAATGCCCTCACTATCAATCACGTGACCAAGGAACTGTACTTTGGGAATCCAAAATTCACACTTGGAAAATTTGGCATACAACTCCTCTTTCTTAAGCAATTCTAAGATTAGCTTAAGGTATTCTTCGTGCTCTTGCTTGTTCTTTGAATATATCAGAATATCATCAATAAAGACAATCACAAATTTATCCAAATATGGTTTGCACACCCGATTCATAAGGTCCATGAATATGGCAGGTGCGTTTGTCAAACCAAACGGCATAACTTGAAATTCATAATGGCCATAACGGGTTCTGAAAGCGGTTTTTAGAATGTCTTCTTCTCGAACCCTTAGTTGGTGATAACCCGACCTTAGGTCGATCTTCGAGTAGACACTCGACCCTTGAAGCTGATCAAATAAATCATCAATTCTTAGGAGCGGATAACGGTTCTTCACCGTTAGTTTATTCAATTCCCGGTAATCAATGCACATCCAGAATGATCCGTCCTTCTTCTTGACAAACAAGACCAGAGCTCCCCAGGGTGAGGAACTAGGTCTTATAAAGCCTTTGTCAGATAGTTCTTTTAGTTGCTCCGACAACTCTTTCATTTCAGAAGGTGCCAATCGATAAGGCGCCCGAGCTACGGGTGCAGCACCAGGTACCAAATCGATTTGGAATTCCACTTGTCGAGTCGGAGGAAGACCCGACAAGTCCTCAGGAAAGACTTCAGGAAAATCTCGAACTATTGGTACATCCTCAAGTCGCTTCTTCTCCGACTTGTCTTCAACCTCATTTGTAGTGACATGTGCCAAAAAGACTGGACATCCTTTTAGCATGTATTCTTGTGTTTTGGAGTATGAGATAATGTGTAGATGAGCCTCGTGTCCCTGGTTGCTTTCATCACCGTGAACAATTAATGTTTCATTTCCCCAGGGGATACGAACGATCTTCTCGGCACACACAATGATTGCTTGGTACTTTGCCAACCAATCCATCCCAATTATAGCGTCAAAACTACCAAGTTCTATGGGCATTAAATTTATGTTGAATGGGTGGTTCAGGAGATTTAATGTGCAACCCCTAAGGATAGTGTTTAACCCAATTATCCTTCCGTCAGCTAGTTCGACATCATAATAGTGATCTAAGGTAGATGGCGTGATATCCATTTGGGAACTAAATGCAGTAGACACAAAACTCCTATATGCACTAGTATCAAATAATATAAAAGCATAGCGGTTGTTGAGAAGGAACGTACCCGTCATGACGTTAGAGTCTGGGTTTGTCCCTGCACGTCCCACTGCATATACTCTGGCTGGAGCCCCATCATTACCAACTTGATTTCCATAGTTTTTGTTGTTCTTCAACTTTGGACAGTCCCTCCTGAAGTGTCCTTGAACACCACACTCGAAGCAAGTAGATTTTTGGCCTGACCCAGTGCCCCTCTGATTGTTAGTATTGTTGGCATTTCCCGCACTCCTACAGTCATGAGCAAAATGGCCAACTTTGTTGCATTTGTGGCATTTTGGAGCACACGGACTGTCGTGGTGATAGTTTCATTTAACGCATAGGGGTTTAGATCCCCCGTATGGCTTCTTTTTACCAGTCCCTGCGGTATAAGCCCTGCCAGTGTTCTGCCTCTTGTTCTGTTATTGTTGGTTTTGATTGTTTCAGGAAGTGTTTTCAAACTTCCTTTAGTTCTTAGCCTGTCTTTCAGCAATGGTGCTGACTTTCTTATCCATTAATTCAGTGGCTATTTCAACAGCCTCTTGCATGGTTTTCGGCTTTGATGCTACAATGTTTCCATGGATCATGTCGGGTAATCCGCTGACGTACCTTTTAATCTTGTCAGACTCCTCCGAAAATATCCTAACACACAACAGTGCTAGTTCCTGGAAACGTTGATTGTACCCTATCACATCAGTACCCTTCAGTTTCAAATTCCACAATTCAGCCTCGAGCTTTTTCATCTCGTTCCTCGGACAGTACTTGTCAGTCATCTTCTTTCTTAGATCGGCCCAAGTCATTGCATATGCAGCATCATGACTGACAATCATAACATGGGAATTCCACCATGTTAGAGCACCTGCTAGAAGAGTAAAAGTGGAAAACTTAACCTGATTTTCATCGCCTTTGAAATATAGAGGTTTGAACAACTCCCTCAATGCCTTTGAAATAGTCTCCATCCTTTTGAACCATTGAGTTAATTCAAAAACTCCCTCAGTGCCTTTGAAATATAGAGGTTTGCACTTTATAAAGTCTTGGTAAGTGCATTCTCGAACAACGCGTTCAGTCCTTCTGCCACCCGTTCCTGAAGTGTGGTTGTCATCGCCATCCATGTTTGCATCACGTGCTGCCAAAGCGGCAATGACACCTTGGTCAATCATTGCCTGAAGTTA